>JAXGGS010346617.1:0-13263 GCA_035585475.1 Armandia brevis
TGAAATTTATATCAAATGAATCTTATCCCCCCTCTCATTAAAGATGTGCTAGCCATGTCATCCCAACTGCCGTATTAAAAATGTCGGCCTCGGCAAAATAAGATTTAAGAAGGCATCGATTTTTCACAATTGTGGATGTCTGATTTAATGTTGACTGAGTTCCTCAGGTCACTTGGGTTCCTTTATACTAAAAAGGCGCTATTTTACCCGACAGAATGAAGGATTTGGATCAATGAGCGCTTAAGTTGTCGGGATAATATTTATATGTCTAATCAATTGAAAGTGGGAGGCAGGAAAGTCTGCATTACGGCGCGCTTTTGGAATAACAGCAGACAATTTTTAAGAGGGTCTTGCTCAGACGTATTGCCGTCAAGATTTTCAAATAGCAAAATTCCTTAGATTTTGTCAATAAAAGCAGCATTAAGGACACTAACGTAAGCAGTTTTTGTCCACTTACGAGAAGCGTGTCTTTCTTGAATCGCCGCTGGTTAAGCTCTGTTTGTGCGAACGCATTTTCTATTTAACTTTTTCCTGTGGAGATTTGCCACGCAGATTTGACTGCATGCTTTCTAAGTTGACAAAGACGCCACATGTACCGTGCTCGATATTTTTCCCCCGATAAAAGAGCGACGACCTTCTTTTATAAGGTGGAGTTAGTAAGGAATCGTGACACTTGGAAGGCGGGGGACATGTAAGATGGCGCCCGCACACGCCTGGTTCGCCTCAATAAGATTTCGCACCGACGAAATCTGACAGCCGGACAGCAAATTATTTATGAGCGTCAACTGTAATCCACCCGATTTGTGAAATCCCACGAGGTATCCCGTGGATTCGCCCTGCAGCCACATCCAATTTCATTGTTATCGGGAGCATAAACTCTAACTTGAGCTAGTTTTCTCTGCGATACATTCTCCTCTTCTGCGTCAATCTCAATCTCCTCTAACATGTCTTTTTACCCCGATTTCATCCGGTAATTCTTTTGCATGTCGCATCTTTGCTCATTTCATCCTGTTTCCTTAATAGATGGGGCTCTGGGATTTGGGCGATTGATAATCTGCTGAAAGTCGCTGCGCTCTTTCGATAATATTTTGTGAAGAAATATGTTCTATATGATATTATCCTAATTAGGTCACCGTTTTAAAACAGAAATCAGATTAGAGAAATAAATGATAAATGATGTTCAAGAGAGGTAATAACAGGCCAGGACTGTTAAGTCAGCTGCAGCCACCCTAGCTGCACTAGATGATACAGCCTCTCCACCGCATGGTAGAATCCTAGAAACCTTAATGCGTCATAATTGCCTCTCAATTGCCGCTCCCCCTTGAGGTAACTTAACGTACTGCTCACCTATAAGGGAGCGCTGAGAGGTCGGGGGACGTCATAGCGAGCCTGTTACACCTCGGATTAGCGGCTGGGGAGAGAGCGTTTATAAAATATAGTGTCAGAAATGTCAGAGAGCAGCTCCACTCCCGGCATCGGACAGGTATGTCGCGAACTGTCACCGGAGATCGGGCAGCCAACAGCAGAGGAGGACATATAATCCTATATAATCAGTGTAAAAGTCTCCTAAATACGGCTACAGATTTTACTGTATCATAGATCAAACATATATACAGGCCAATGCAGAAAATAGAGGTGGCTAAGAAGCCTCTTGCTTGATTCCAGAAGTAAAATATTCCAAGTCTTCACTGCATCATGCATAGGGCCATGCGCGTTGCCTCCAAGAAAAAATAAATCTTGAATATACCATGTTCGGTCTCTATTTGATAAAACTGACTCACGTCTGACGCCTACACGTCTCAACTGTCAGCCAGAGACAACCCAAACCTCTGTGGCAAATAATTTCTTTTTTAAACAAAAAAACAGGCGAAGTCGGGACCTCGCAGCCCTCAGAGGTCCACCGCAGTGAACTTGAGACGAACCCACTCCGCGGGTCTTGTCGGCTGCCCGGTTTACAGATGTCATTGTCCGCAACAGTCTGTTTCACGTGCCATCTCCTGTCTTAGTGTATCACCGCCTCTGCATGCTGACAATTCCCGTTTCTAGGAGGAGAACGCACTCGCGCTTGACAGAATACTAAAAATCTAATCAGTAGCGACGCTTCTATTCTGGCTACACATGTCTGCAAATATCCGGTGCATGATCGTTCAAACGAGGAGAGAATGAGTTAGGAAAAGGGCCGAACTCCAGCGGACTCGAGAAGAATTCACGAATGTCGAGCAGTTGTAGGGCTTGTAGGGATATCATGGCTGATGACGGTGCTGCTTTGCTTAGCGATGGTCTGAGTTGTTGCCAATTTCCAGTGATTGTTTTTTTTCCTCATCTGGTAGAATGTTTTAAGAAGCCAATGGTAATTGACTCTGATTGAGACTCAGCCACAGGCACTTTAATAGTGATGCTGACATTTCATCAGCGGTAACAATTGCAGCATTAATTAAAACTGCTGTCGGTATTTATCGCTGTTGTCGGGTGCCGCTTTAGAACAGTGTGGTCCAGATTCCTAGTGGAGGTTATGCAGTGTAATAGAACGACTCAGCTGACACCCGCAGCCGCGAAAACAAATACCAAATATTTACAAGTTCGTTCTTGCGAAATGAGCAACCGCCTTCTACAGCAAAAGGACCCACACCTCCTCGAGCGATGACGATATCTTATGTCGATTTTCTGCACCGAGGACTAAGGTCTTTTTACTAACTGAGAGCACACCAGTTCCTCGCGCAAGTTTTTCTCAATGCATTACCGAACGTATTCCCCGGCGCCAATCTCGGGCCGAGTTGAAATTATTTTTGTCCTCTCATGCAAGAGAGAGGAATTTTCAATTGAATTAGTGGGGTTATGTAACTCCTTTCTTCTTCAATATTCTCGTTAAAGTTCAATTTATCAAGGAAAGTTGTGGTAATATGGTCTTGCATCGTTTTACCTTCTTGATATTCTATCAGAGAGACTGATGAGAAAAGCCCCTCCTATAAATGCCTGAATGCCGCGCCAGTTTCCGTTATTACTCTTACCAGCGTTACAGAGAACAGTAGAATCGAACCAATATGGGGGCACGATAGATCGACCCGCATTATTTCGATTTTCGTGTTATCGTCTCATTATCGAATATCTACTGTATTTCCCATGATATCTTTAGTACACTGATGTATACGTGTCTAACTTGATGATAATAGGCAAAGAACAACTATACAAATATATAAATACCTATATTATATACATGTATATTGTTATTTGGATGTAATGTCAAATTTTACCTGTATAAGTTTTTATATCGGAAAATCCAAGTTGTCTCTTTGTCATGTAAAAGTAGGTCAACTTGCATTCAGCGCATTTCTTCCTTAATACATATATCCACCAGCGGAAATCATCGCGGGTGGGAACTAGTAAGCGAGGCCGTTGTGAAATCGGGTCATCAAAGCCAGGAAATACTTACCAATGCCAATTGTCCACACCCGCCGATCGCTGCCTTCCCGCTGATCGGGGGCGCCCCTGTAATACTCCCTGAGACTCGCTCGTGCGAGAGAGACTCGTGATCAAAGCTCGGATGTTATAGAGGCCTAAGTCGGTACACCTGTGAAGTCAGAAGTCAGAAGTCAACACAAGTTTATTCAACCAACCACATTAAATTGGGTACAGGCGGTTCCGTGGAACATAAACAAAGGTAATATGGCAGAGCCTGATTAAGCTTTCTTACTCATTCGTCGTCACATTTATACTTAATATGTACATGAAAGTATAGTGATTGTATACTATGGCGGCGTAGTGCCATTGTTATATGACAACCTTATTGGTTCTATACGCGATACCAAATTAATGTTTAATATAATATTTGCCGACTCCTTGAGAAGAGAAATATGTTAACTATCTAAGCTTTATACAAAATTTACAATGGTATTGTTAGGCAACAATACCCGGATGATTCCTCCATTATCGTCCATCTTCTTCTGTTCATTTTCTTTCTGTTTTCTTTTCAGTCTTGAGTGCTGTACTCTTCGATCGACGTACATGTGATCAAGTATAATAGGTTTAATTTTGTACATTTGTTTTCTCTCCTCTCTGTGAATGCCTTTCGCTAAGTCCAGTACCTTGTTAACGAATTTTAACGTTCTTGTACTAGGTTCTTTTATCTTCCTTATTGCTTGTTTCTCATTTCTGCATCTTATAGGGTATTTCTCTCGTAATTGTATCAATCCATCACATATAAATATATGTATTTCGTCTCCAATAAAGTTTTTATTCTTGCAGAACTCACAAGTTCTTTCATTATATTTTATTCCAGGGTATCTGCCCTTTTCCACTGGCAAACGATGGTTACTGGCTCTGAGGGAGAAGAATGATTTCCTAAGTCTTGTATTCCAGTAATTAAGGTATTTCTCCAACTTGATCTCTTTTTTCGCTTTCGCGTACGTCCTAAGTTTACCATGTTCCTGACCATCTTCGTCTTTCTTAGATAATCTCAATCTCCAACTGTTGTTCCACCCCTTAATGAGTCTTTGAATTAACAGCTGTTCCTTACCATGGCTGGTTAATTTAATTCAGTGCTGTTGAAGCGTATTTTCTACTCCTTTAAGCCAACAGCTTTTATTCTCCTTGACCATTTTTTGTTGTACCTTGTACGCTTCTTGGACTAAATTAGATGCTTTTTCATCTTCCAGTCGCTTCAGAAATCTTATGGTAAATCTTGCCTGGTCAATATATAAGGGTTTCATACCTGTGTCGCCTATGATTGCGTCCACTGTTGTTCTTTTTGGCGCTTTAAGTAATTTTCGCAAGAAATCAATTTGTATTCATTCCGATGGGTGTTTTTTATCTTGTATCTTTTCAAATATCTCATTTAGATCCGATTCCTCTAGTTTTCCTTCATATACCAGGGGGAACCATTGTTCCGCCCCGTAATTTATTATCGGTTTAATGAGTTTATTAAAGAGCTTCAACGCTAGTTTTATTGGGCAGTCGTTAATAGCTCTTGTAAGGCCAAACATGGCACGCCATGCTTTCGTTATCATCGCCTCCATTCCTCGGATTATACCATCTTTTGTGAATTTCACTCCAAGATATACAAATTCAGTGACATTTTCTACTTGTATATTGTTGATTTTAAATTTATCCGCCTTTCTCGTTTTGTTCGCGTTATAGCCGGCGATTAGAATTTTTGATTTCTTGATATTTATATTTAATTTCCATTCTTGGCAATATTCCTCCAACTTCTGAATGGCCATGTGCAGACCTTTGGCAGATTGTGACAGAAGAATTATGTCGTCGGCAAAATTTAAAATGCTAAATTTGCGCTTTCCCATCTTCACTGGATCACATGTATCATCGAAATATTTTCCTATATCACTGATGTATAAATTAAATAGTTTAGGGCTAATTGGTTCCCCTTGTTTAATACCCATGGATGTGTATATTTTTTTGCTGATTCGACCAGCATATTTTATTTGGTAGTAAATCGATTCATTCATTGATAGCATTATATTTAAGAAGGAGCTGCTTAGCGTCATCTTCGCCATCTTCCACACCATCAGGTTCCTGTTTATCGAATCAAATGCTTTAGCTAGATCAATGAAGGCCAGATAAATTCTTTTTTCTTCATTATTCGCTTGATTTATTAGTGTTTGGACCACAAATATATGATCACTCGTTCTTGAGCCTTTTTTGAACGCCGCCTGTAAATCCTGGTCTAAGCCATTTTTTGCCATAAATTCATCTAATCTCACATTTAATATTCCATTATAAATTTTGCCAAAGCAACTGGACATTGCTATGGCTCGATAATTTTCTGGTTCAGCTTTATCCCCTTTTTTGAATAGAGGGCTTATAAGACCTCCTCTCCACAACTTAGGGTAATAGCCTGACCTCAAGAGCTGATTGAATAAATTCGTCATGAACGCCGCTGCATGCGGGAAACATCCTTTTAGCATTTCATTGCTAATTCCATCTAAAAACGTCACTTTTTTATTACCCGTTTTCTTAATAGCTTTCTGGATTTCTTTTATTGATATATCCGCGTCTAGTAATTCAGATGATCTTGATTTTAATTTTTTAAGCCTTCTTTTAAGTTCGTCATCAGAGATATCTGTCTCTCCTTTAAATAGATCCTTAAAGTAATCCATCCATTTTTTCATACTGATATCTTCATCTTCCACCGTCCTTTTTTCACTACGTCTGATTTCTCCTAACAATTCCCAATATTTATCTTTTTGTCTCTCATCCATGTTATCCATCTTTTTCAAAATATCTAATTTATATTCTTGTTTCTATTTTTTCTGGAGTCTATTTATTTGCTTTTTTAAGAAGATTGCTTCTTCTATAGCACGCCTATCATATTTACCTCTATTTTCACTATTAAATTGTCTCGCTTTCTTTTTCAGATTCGCAAGTTCATTTGTGTACCAACGTTTCTGTTGCTTCACCTTCGGTTTTCTCTAGGATTTCTTCTTCTTTGTCGAGAACGACTTGTGCGGTACCGTCATTTCAGCCGCTTGAATTACCAATTCCGTAAAACCATTCGTTATTTCATCAATTGTTTGTGTATTATGTTTATCTTTATTTGCGAGTAATTTAATATTTAAATCACAGTTTGACCTTCTTTCAAGTTGTTGAGTGTGTGCTATTCTTTGTAGCTGAGGTATATGTTCTTGGCTATGAATTTCAACATTTTCTTGTTTTGTTTGTGTTCTCTCATTAAAATCTCCCAAAATGGTAATTGGGACATCTGCTGGTAGCTCTAGAACATCCATTTCTATCTGCTTCCAAGGGCATATTGACATTCTATCGTACATTGGTGATTTTTCTGGTGGCATGTAAACAAAGCCAATATAATGGTCTCTTTCTATTTTAAAGTAATCAGCCGAAATTTTAACCCACAGTATTTCGGAATTATTATATGGTATAACTTTAATTCCTTTCTTGATTTTCTGTTTGATGTATAAGGCCATTCCTCCACAATTACTAGCCTCTTTAGTCACTTCATATTTACGTTCATTCCGAACACAAATATAATCATTTAATTGTAGATCACTTTGTTCATTGGCGTGTGTTTCCAGTAGACACAATATATCGTCAGCCTGTATCGATTTTAGGAAGGCTGGATCGTCCAATTTGGTTTTCCCATCGTTTCCAAGTGTGTGTATGTTCCAGCATGATGCTCGTAAGAACATCCTTGAAGAACTGACTGTCTTTCAGCGTGTATCTCTTTTTATTATCAATTTTTTAACTTTTTTACCTCCTATACTACTTTCCGAGAACTACTTAAAACGTCATACCGATATCTAAATCATGCAATGACCTTTTATACTCGGTCATTTATAACTCTATTTCAAGTACTATATTTTATAATAAATCTTCTATATTCTACATATATGTATCTTCATTATATTTCTCTTCTATAATTATCTTAATAAACGACTCATTATTAAACTGATGTATTATATATGATTACCGATCTGAATTATTACATAAACCCAAAGTCAGTTTTCACAGTCAATTTTTAATAACTCAAGTCAATTATCATCAAGTACAAACATACAATTAAATGTTTATCAACATTTCTTAATCCAGGCTATCAAATTCAACAATCTTAAGATTATTAAGTCAATTCTAAATCTTACTTCATATTGCAGAGATCTTGATTATAGAGAGTTTATTCAAATAACTTTAGTCCGAGCTTCATAATTAGTTGTATTTCTTATACTTGGTTGTGGTTTAATATACCATTAATGATATTTCTTTTCATATCTTTTACTAACTTTCTCGCCTAATATCTTCTGATATATTTCCTGATCTGCCTGTTTCTATTGTGTTTCAAGGCATCCAGGTTTTCTTTGGCGGCTCGTTGTACGATATCTTCCAACCTAACGATTCCCTCTGTCTTCATTCGAAGGCCGTCCGACATTACATAAGTACTCTTGACTTGAGTATCCTGGACTATCTCGGTAACAGTGATAACCGTACACCAAGTCGCGTACTTTGCAGCTCTCTCTTGTATTATCTCTATCATCTTGCCAGTTCTCCTCTTTGTTGATTCAGTGACCAGGCCAACGTTAAATGGCAGTACCATCAAAACTCGGCCCTGTTCAATCACTCGTTTACCCAGCTGGGTAAACAATTCATCAAGAAGCTGGTCATATTTCTTTGAGCTCACTGCAACCACTTCTTTCTGGCCCAATAATACAAGTATTGATGAGTATCTATCTCTTTCTTTTTTCTTTTGAGCTGACCTATTGCGTCATCTATCAATTCACATTTCATGTGATTCTGGTAATAATCGCCATATATTCTTTCCGCGTTACAGCTTCTCAGAATGGAGTTGCCAAGCAACAGTGCCCCTGGCAACCGAGGGAGTGACTTGTCTTCTTCATCGAATTTGATATTTCTGCGATAATTACTTCTTTCATTATCATGCCTGTCTCTACTATTTCTATCTTCAGATCTGTCTCTTCTACTTCTGTCGTCATCTCTATCGTTTCTATCTCTATTCATTCTATCTTCGCATTCGTATCTGTCTCTGCCTGGTCTGTCTGATCTGTCTGATCTGTCTGATCTGTCTGATCTATCTGATCTCTCCGATCTGTCAGACCTGTCCGATCTGCTTGATCTGACATCACAATCATTTCTCTCTCTGCTCGGCCCAGCTCTTTCTTCTCTGTTGTTTCTCCTGCTTTCTTGTTCCATTCTTTGTTCACCTAGTTGCTTCTTTGCCGAGCTTATCTTCTCTTTCCTTAATAGTTGTTCAATCTTTTTTGGGGTTACACCTAACTCTCCCTCCTCTTCTGAGTCACTAGGGTCAACTTCTTTATTCTTCTCATCTTCATCCTCTTCATCCGTTTTCTCATTGTTAGAATCTGAATCCGATGAACTCGAACCCGAGTCTGATTCCGAGCTCAAGTCAGTCGTTTCCACCTCCTTCATCTTCTTATTTTCATCTTCACCATCCTCGTCACTTGACAGGGATTCTTCATCGGCTTCAATGACTATTTCAGGTTCTGCATCCTCCCTCGAAGGACCTGCTTGTTCCACGTGTGCTGTTGCACCAGCTGCCTGATTTAAAGGGGGTCCCATGTGGACCTCTCTATCTAACTCTGGTCCTTGTCTAATCACCACTTGAATTCCCTCCTCTTCTGAGTCTTCTACTACTTTAGCAGCTTTTGATGATTTATTTTTTCCACCCGCATTCTTTGTTTCACGCGATTTCATGCGGTCTGCCACTACCAGGTCTTCCTTCAGTTGTTTGATTGTTATTTCAAATTGTCCTTCTTTCTCGCGTGCCTTTTTTATCTCCGATTCTAGACTGCTACATCTAGCTTTACTGTCTTTAATCTCCTCTTCATATTTCTTCTCAAGTTCAGTGAACTGTTCTCCAAGTGTCTTGTGTTGGTCCTTAATCTTCGTAATAATATCTTCCTTCGACTGAAGCTCTCCTTTAGTTGATTTTTCCATATCTTCAATCACCCCTTTTAATTTGATTATCTCCCCCTAACAATCTTCAACTGCCTGTCTCTTATCATTCACCTTCTTTCTGATTGCAGTTCTCTCCTTTATTAGTCCGTCTCTCTCCCCTTGTAACTTTTGGTGAGCCTCACTTTCATCGTTGATAATGGCATTCAATTTATTAACCTTTTCGTTAAGAAAAACTTTATCCTCTTCGACATGTTTGATGTTGGCATCTGTCGCCTGGACTTTCAATATCAGTGCATTGTTCTTCTCGAGTACATTATCCATTTCTCTGTTTAATTTATTATTTTCTGTTCTGTAATCATCCAGTTCCACTTCTTCATCTGTTTTCTGTCTCTCTTCTTCTATCTTGTCCATCTTCTTTTCCAGTCTGTTCGCCAAGTTGGAAAATTTGGTCATTTCAGCATTCCATCCCTTAAATTCTTTTGTGCTTTTCGGCATTTTCACAATCATTTCAGTTTTGTCTAGCTTCTCGACAAAGTCCACCACTCGTTTCATTTCATCCTTCACCTCCCCAACTTTCTCAGCTACCGTCACATCCGATGCTGCTAGTCTTTTCAGTACTTGTTTACTCGCTGCTTGCTGTATGACCCTGGTCACCTGTTTTACATTGCTGTTTTCATTGACAGTAATGCCCCTTAAATCTTTCAGAGCCGCCTGCCATTCTGCATCTCTTTTTTGTTTTGCGATTGCTTTCTTCGTGGGATTTTCTATTTCATTTTCCTTTTCAAAGGTAAATTTTCTATCTTCTTTAGATGGTGATAGTGGCATTAGAAATACCACGTCCTCGTCTAAGATCAACGTATCTTGTGTCTGTAGTTTTAATGTACTGCTACTTGTTGTAGGTAAATTTTCTGTCAATGCAGACAATAACAATGGTGAATTTATTTCTGCCTCAAGTGGTTTTTTCGCCGGATTACCCTCAAGTTCTTCATCTTCATCTGTTTTCCGTTTTGGCGTACCTACTGGTATTACATTCACGCCTGCTTGTACCTGAACATTTTCTTTCTTGTTATTATTATCTTCTTCAGGCATCTTCAATAACTCTTCCTCTTCTTTCTCATTAATAGGTTCTTCATTGGCATCCATGATTTGATTTACCGCTTGTGCCAAAAGGTCATGGCCTTCCCCTTCTTCAACCTGTTTTTGGATTTCGTCCAACATTTCCCAGTGTTCAGGCGACAGCTCAATCAGCGGTCCATTCAATTCCAACTCCAATTGTTCCTCCTTCAGTACAATTGCTTGTACCGGTATTTCCGATCTTATATAGCCAATTTGCCCATTAGTTGAAGTTTCTTCATTTATCATTGGTACTGCATCTCTTCTATCCTCTACTATTGCTGAATCAGCTATCTTCGGTATCTCGAATAGAGTTACCATAGACGGGGTTTCATTCGTATTGATATTAACGCTGCCCGCCTCTTGACCTTTTAACTTGATTTTACTAAGTATTTCAGGGTCAATTTGCAATGCTATGGGTTTATGGGTACCATTTGTCTCAATATTTTCCACAATAGCTAGGCTTAGTTCTTTATCTCCGCTTCTGATTCCATTAGGGATAGTGATAACGCTCCCTTCAATTGATTTCACAGCTTCAATGATCTTCAGAGGACTTCATGATCTTCAGGTCTCTTTCTTCACCAAGCTTTGTTGATTCGATCTTATCATTGAAGGCATTGCATTCATTTTGTAATATTTTGCATTCTCCATGATTATCGGTTTGCTCGTTTTGAGAAGGAAGTACTCCCCGTACTTTTGTTGTCCATTATTTCAATCTTGATACTGCTATCGACGTCTGAACAGCTATCTTGATAAGACAACTGTGAGACCGAATCTTGAACTTCTGATTCTAGTCGAATGACATTGACAGCGTTAGTTTCAACTGTATCACATTCATCTTCAAACAGCCTCTTTTTTGCCTTCGCAATGTCTGCCATTGCCATCGCTTTTGAAGAGTTCCCTTGGGCGACCCTGACCCTGGTCAGCAATCTTTGGCCAATTTCTGGCGAGGTTTCATTCTGTCCAGGATTCACAGGAGTGATTTTCGGTATGTTATCGATACTTTCCTCCTCATCTATGTTCCTCACCTTCTCCTGTGTCAAGTCCTTGACCCTCTTCTTATGTGATGAATGTTTTTCTTCCCAGATTCGGCCTTTTCTTGCTTTTTTAGCTTTCTGATCGATTTCTGTTCACGTTCTTCAATGTCACATATATATTCTCCACCTTTCACTGTGAAGTCTTGCCTGTTATACTTGTCTTTTGAACATATGAGGGTAGCAATTCCTTTCTCATTGTTCCCAATCATCCCCGTTAGTGTATGTTTAAACCCATTTAATGGTCCTGCTCTCTTCTTCCCTTCATGTATGCCTCTAATGAGGACTTTGTTCTTACCATGGACTATCGAATCCAGGCATTTACATAAGTCGTAGTTCTTGCGCTCACGGTTTACCACCTTTTCTCTTGATTCTGGTCTTTGTAAATCTTGGATAGCATCAATAAGTGGTTTATTCTGGCTGATAATCTCTACCTTGGGTATATTGTTGTCTTTACAGATATATGCTGCCGTAATAGCACCCCATATGTCTGTTATCATATTTGTCTGTTTCTCGTTGTCTTCAATCTTCTTGATGACATCTGGGAGGGCCAGATCTGCTAATATCAAATAAATGATACCTTTAGCCTCCTCTCTTCCATTTCCCAAAGTACTAGTTACTAGATAAATAGCTGGTAAAATCTCATCAATATAAATCTTCTTTTTAGAACGATTGTTTTGTGTCTTAACTTTGACGAAGTCATCATCCAACGAGATGATACTATCATTGGTGGCCATGTTAAAATTTCAAATGTTCGTCCGTTGGCCTAAGTCCAACCAGAGAAAACTGATTAAAGTTGCTAAATTTATTATTTTTTATATTCTTTCGATATAAATCTTCTCTATGTTCTTCTTAGTTCCTTTTCTGTTACTTTCAGCTTCCTTGGTTGCGTGTTTCCGCAGAAATCTCCAGATTTCCAGGAGCTCCTCAAAAACACGTCCACACACCACGACGAAAGCAGGGGGTTTGTCTGAGAACCATGCCCGGGGTGGGGGATATGGGAGGCTGGGCGAGGGAGGAGGAAAGTCTGGGGTATCCAAGGGGAGACAAACCGCGTGGAAACCGATTCGGAACCAATGGGGTGTTCCTTTTTGTTGCACGCTCCGGCTGGCGCCAGAACGAGGCTCTGAGCATCGTTTAATGAGATCTCTGATCTAGAGGCGAGTGGAGTTCTCACGATTCAGCGGGGAACCACACGAGGAACCAAAAACTGTGGTAAGTACATGGGTAATGTTCCGCCGACCCGACAAATTAGCACGGTATTCCGTACATTACTGGCTCGCTTAAGAGCTCGAAAGTGGTGAATTAAATATAAATTACTTTGATAAGACCTTGAAGTAAACACAATTAACATAAACAGTCAATGCCATATGTCGAATTCCACGAATACGATTCTAAATCCGGCCTCGTCTTAGATACGGAGTAAGTTTATTCCAGACCAATGCAGTAGATCAAGATCCATTTCTTTCATTGATGGTTTGACAATTTATGACCATCTTCACTTTCCAGCCATTCAACTTTACATAAATAATTAAGCATCGCTGAAACGGTTTACTCGGATGAGAATTCTGGCACAATCATGGCACATTTTCATCAACTCACATTACTATAGTATTGAACTGAGAGTAGATGAAATATAATTTTATCATTCTTGCTTCTTTTCTCAGAACCTCCGGTGGTTCTTGTCGATTGTGATTTGTGTCGGATGTTGAGACTTTCT
>JAXGGS010346728.1:0-13261 GCA_035585475.1 Armandia brevis
TGTACCTGGCCTCCTCTCGGGCTGTATAAAACACGGATCATTATTGCAATGAGTGAAAAGAGGGGAAATGGTAAATATATCATAATATTTAGGGTTACAAATGAGGAGAAATGAAGAGAACTACCAAGAAGGTGAGGAACAAGTACGAGAGGATGAGTGAATATGATGTGAGAATGGGTGAAAATATTGAGAAATGTATGAAATATAGGAAAAATATAACACTTTTTAGCATAGAATGAGGTTGAAACTAGTGAAAAGTTATCAATGAAATGAACCCTAATAACAAAGAATAATAAAAAAAGATCTAATTTCATATGAAACGTTTTATACATCCTCCTCCCTGATGGCCCTCGTTCCTGGATGCGGCGGTTCGCCATCAGTCGCACTCCCAGCGTCCCCGCTTCCTCCCCGCATTAAGTTTACGTCCAAGGATGGGCGGCGCGCGAGCTTTCAGGAAATCATCAACAATCCATCTCCTTAATCAAACTGGGTACGTGGTGTGTTTCCATGGAGACCAAAGCGGCACACGTGAGGCGTTTTCTAGCCCAAGAATACAGAGTCAGAACTAAGCGAAAAGGACAAAACAAGATGTTTTCATTGAAATAATGGTCACGCTGTCTAATCTAGCTTGATTTTGACAAGAAGCAGTTTAAAGGCAAATAGCGTCATACATAAAGATCTCAAATTAAATGACTTTAAAGAGTTATAGATATATAAATTGTTTTCCACAAGAACAAGGCCGTGCTCCAGGACGCAGACGTAGAAAAAGAGTTGGTGGCATTTAGGAGTTTCCTTTGTGTAAAGGTTAGGCGGAAACTCGGGGACACGAGCACTTATATACTCTGTTTTATACATAAAATACATCACTCCACGTGTTTTCTCGGATGCGTCCTTCCATCTTAAAATCTAGGTCACAACTTATATTCTACATGACAACACTATTTTAAATTCTATATATAAGTGAAGCTAAGGAAGTTTTTTAATGTGGTTATTTTTAACATTATTTGAATACAAGTTAATGTGTTCCCCGCTGAATCAGTGTCGAGGAGTCCAATAGTCCGACACAGATTCCTCAGATCACGTGGCCGGTCACGTGTCCTGCATCACGTGTATCGACTAACTAGTCCGGCTCGTGGGTCGAGCACAATGCCTAAGCTAAAAATAGTCTAACCCAGATAACAGATCTTAATCTCAGCAACAATAGATCTGATTGTCTGATTTTGTAAAGAACAATCTGTTATGATCAGGAAGCTATATTGGGAAGCAATTCATCAACTATGACACTGGGTAGGCGATATCAATTCTTCTACATGCTAATCTTCCGACGCCGGCCATGGAATTGTATCTCGAATAAGAAATTTCCTTTTCAATATTCATCCTACATATATTGAGTAAAGATTGTACACGCACGTCAAATTAGTTGAAGCGCAACAACACAACGGACACACACACACAAAATCGCAAATAACCGCTACCAAAGATCTTGATATTTTAGGTATCTTTAGTTTCCTTGAATTTGTATTTTAAAATATGTTTCCTGATTATTCACTGCAGGTATGAAATAAAGATGAAAAAAACTATGCAACTGATACCCACAAAAATCTACAATTTATTTTTAAAAACATGATATTTCAAAAGTTCAAGTGTGGCCCAGCGTGTGAATCTTTTAATCCGCCTTGAGATGATCCCGTCACGTGGCCCACACCACCTGTCCTGTATAGAAGCACACCTGTACAGGTATCGATTCTCACCTGCTCCTCCGCACAGGTGAGACACCTACCTGTAAACCCGGCCACGCGGCCACAACCTCCGCGCACTTTCTTCTGTCGCTGCCGTGTTGTGAGCTGTACCGAATAAAAAGCACCTCCGTATTTACAGTGTGAGCGTTTATTGACGATCATGTAGAGCATAAAACTCGTCAGCGATTGTGGACAAAATATCATAATAAATTCACAATACAGCTACATCAAACACCCCCCTCCCCCCACGAACACGGGAATGACAAAGTATATAGAAATCAAATGCACATTAATGCACATCTTATTTGACGATTTGATTACATCGTGGGAATAACTATTGAGCAGATATTTAGCTGCCCTTCCGATGATTTATCAATTATCAATTATATCTGTGGTCAGTCTTGGCAAACTCGTAGGTTGGTGTCGTTACTTCCGGTGGCATCATCGCGCGGCGATGGTCGTTGCCGAGCAGCGCCCGATCGTATTCGGATCGATGTCCGTTGAAAGTGGAATCCTTGCCCGAATAAGGCATGGCTAGATCGGCTATCTAACAATTTCCTTATGGTAACGGGTTATACAGAATTTCACATCGTGTGAACAGTTCGTCACTCTCGCTGATTTCAACGTTAGCATTGATATTATAAGCACCAGCACATGCGGTGCATCGAGAAGTAGTGTATCCAAGTAGTAACGGCTTGTATGCCGCGGTGGTTATTGAAGCAGTAGAGCGACTATAGAACGATGGTGTAACCACGCATTGATTTTTTTTGGAGGGGGGAAGTTTAATACACACACCGTGCACACAACGTTAAACGAGTGCGCTGTGTGCAGCTGTGTGAATGGGGAAGTTCCGAGTGTGTAAAACCGTTTCTCGAACTTCGATACCCGGATCGGGACACTCGGAGGACTTGTTTAGTTGGTGAACATCAGTCGTGCTCGCTTCACGTTACCAGTCTATTCAAAACACTCGCTAATTGTGCGTTTTTTGGATGTCATTCCTACTGAATAAGTTCCTAAAGGTAATGAGCAAGTTACATAGATATCGAATATTATCAGACATGTTACACACTCGATACTAATTAGGGTTGGTGCAAATAGTTTCGCTTAGTTCGCGAAACTTACATGTATACATACACTTGTCCATTAACTAATGCACACATACTTGTCCTTAATTATACTATCATATATATATCTATGCATGTATTATACGTGCAGCCCTACAGGTGAGTACACGTATATCTTCACTGCTACCTGTTACGTCGCTGTACATTAAGCTGTGTTTAATTGCCGAACAATACATGTACAGTTTGACACAATCGTTTACATTGTTCATAACATATCATATGTCCGGGAATATCCTATATCGATAGTTGTTTATTTGAGGATATGTTGTTAAATCAAATGTTGCGCAGGTTCCCCTAGCTGAGTAATTCCGGGGTTGTATATTAATATATAATTATCTAACTAGTGTGAAATCGGGATAGGAAATTCAGTGATCACTTTCTCTTTCATCCTTCAGTGATAACTACAAGCAGCCAGCTTCTCTCTGACGAACACCGCCGTTATGTCGGGTAACCGTGTGGTGATCCGGGGACTTGATGACGTCATCAGCCTGGACGCGGTGATCCTGTACCTGGAGAGCGGGAGATGTCCGGGAGGAGGGGGAGATGTGGAGGAGGGGGATGCAGAGACAAGATTATCTGATGATGGCACGGCTGCCAGTATAACATTCACACAAACCAGAGGTGCTGTTCACTATCAATTTGATATCTACCACGTGCATTATTCATTTACTTGATTGCACATTTTATTATTTCAAACAATTCGGTAGTATTAACAATTTGTGCCGTTATTTGTGGCACGACACAGTAAATTAAATCTTGAATTAATTGATGAGGTAGAAAGTTCAATGACAGTACAAACATTGAAATAATTAACGAATTTTGAATCTTAATTTTATCTACATGCATGGTATTAATATATTATTAATACTCAATGATCGTGCATTTGTTTGATCAATAGATCTTGCCGCTCTACTACAAGAACAACATGTCCTCTGCGAGAAAAAGTTGACGCTTGAGAGGTGGTCCAAAGATTGGGAGTTCGAAGATGCTCGGTCGACCTTTAAGGCGGACTCGCCAAGTTCAGCAGCTGCTGATCATGATCTACCAGCGTCCCCTGCAGAAGCAAGCAGCAGAAATATAAAGAAAGAAGACACACCCACGAGCAGTAGAGTCACTCCTAAAACAGGATCTTTTAAATCTAGACGCAGTGTTCCAGAAAAAACGGACAAATCCAGTCCTAAACTTGAGGCAGAACGTCGGGCCACGACCTCTGCCGCCCCGGCGTCTTTCTTTGACCTACTTTCCATGACGCACCCTTCATCAGCAGGTCACGTGGTTTCTGCCCTCACTGACCCTGCTGCAGGTGACCCAGCCTCATCTAGTCACGTGTGCGATGAGATTAGATTACCCGCTGAGATAGTCGGTTTTGTCTTCAGAATCGCCGCCAAGGACTCGACGTTACTTGTTCAGCTGGAGAGAGTTCCCGGTGCCATACTACTGAGCGGAGGTCAAGATGACGTCACTCAGGCTAAACTGAAACTTTACGAGATCGGCGCCGGCATCGAGAAGGACGACATTAAAAACATTTCCCAAAATCTGATGAAGCTTGTCACCGAACCTCCGTGCTTTGATGAAATAATGAACGCTTTCCGCAACCGAGACTTGCAGGCGACTTTAGATACGAACGGTGGCGTCCTCTATGTGATCGCCAAAGAACAAACCTCAATCGGCGATGCGGTCGCATTGTTCCGGAAACTTGTATCATCCCAATCGTTGGAGATTTCGCGAGAACAGGAGAAACTCACGGAGGAGAGAGGCTGGACTGATGCGGTGAAATCTTTAACCTTGTCACCGAGGTTGTTGATCAGTCAGACCGGGCTTAAGGTGGTTATAGAGGGGATGACCGAACAGGTGGACACTGCCATGGTTACGCTTAAGGAGCTCCTGCTAGAGATGGACAGAGTTGCGGTGGTTGTCATGGATGTTGCTATGAAACAGGACGAGTGGAAGCTGATGAGTGAGAGAGTAAAGATTGAAGATGTGCTGGATTGGAGGTAAACCATTCAGATCAACACATTCTATATCATATTTTATATATATTTTGATTTATTATAAGATATATATTAATAAATTATATGATTCTATATTAATGTATCGAATAATTCAGGCAGGTATACATGATATTTGATTACATTTGTAATTTAATTATAATTCTAATATGAAAGTGTGTATATATTTGATTGTATAACTTGTTATCTATGGTGTATCATCATACCTCATATACCATAGTTTAGTATTCTACCTGAAAAATTTCTATTTATGTATTTCTTTATATCTAGCCAGTATATTTCTGTGGTATTTAAATATCGCTGTGAAGCAGACAGACATTACCTCCAGCTATCCGGAGCTGGTGACACCGTACACGCACTTAAGAGGGAGATAGAATCCACAACACTCCCAGCAATACAGAGAGATACAATTACAATAGTAAAAGCAGGTGAGAAAATAAAACCACAGTTTCATTGTAAATGTGCGTACGCTCTCATCATTGTATCAATATAATTTGATTGTCTACTGAGGTATAAAACTATACAGGAGGCTAGTGCATTTAACAAATACAATCTTAATGATAAAAAAACTCATTCTGTATCTATAATCTACAGCCAATTGATTTGTTTTGTATTTTCTATAGGGCTGACGATAAAGTTGATTGAAAGCTCCGAGTTTAAGAGGCAGCTGCATACCATTGAAATCACGCGAAAGTGTATTATAAATGTAAGTGCAAGTAATCCAGCCAGGAAACTGACAGAAGCCGAGAAGCTTACAAAAGTTGGGACTGATATAGTCGCATCTAGCATCCCTCCTGAAAGGTGAATATTTTAGACAATCCTGGGTATTAAGTCATAATCTGCATGACTTAGATAAGACTACATTCTCGGAATGATAGCCTCTTAGTTGATCATTGATATGTGGATGCCATTGAAATTTGTCGTTTGAATTACATAAAGAGAGATATCATCAACTGAGCCAGATGATGAGGAGGAGGATTTGTTCAGTGAGATGGACTTCTTCTCGCAGGCCGCTGTTTTTGATGAACCTGAGTTCAGCCCACCTGGAATAACTGTCGTACAAGGCGACCTCACCAAACACAAGGTATGGACGCGAAATGTGTGACTCTCGGGTTGATTTTGTCACAACGGGATTTTGTATACAATGTCCAGTACTCAGATCATCTATTCAACGCGTTTTTCTATATAGCGCGGATCGTTTGTATCCGACAATGTGTATGTTCTAATGTTCATTAAAATTCAGGTCAACTATCTCTAGAAGAAGTGAATACAAATCTATTTAACCATGATAACACGACTTTTCCTGCTTCTCGCTCTCTACACGCGTTAAATGGAGGCTCTACTGTGTATGAGATACAGTGACAGACGATTATTGAAATCAGACTTATTGTGATGTTATAATTACAGAGCGATATTGTGGTGTGCTCGGTGGTCTACCATAAAACAGATCTGCGAAACTCGGGAGCTGTGGGCAAAGTGTTCGCGGCAGTTGGAGGTCCCAATGTCATCGAGGTAAATAACTGTACGGTAGACACTCGCCATAAACTGAGAAACGGGGGCACAATCCTCAAATCCCGCGTTATAGCGAAGGGGTACATGTTCTTTCAGATAGCAATGGGCATGGTAATCCTTGTGATATTAAAGATGCAGATACTTACTTAAATACAAACTATTAAATCTTGAATTTTAAATTTAAGTTTAATTATTTCATCTAATAACTATCTGCAATTTATACATTTATATATTTAATTTATCAACCACTAAAGCATTGAGAAAAGAGCTTTAATGATAAGCGGTGTATGAATTTTAATAATGATAACGATAATATTGCATTAACATTTTACAGGGATATTCTACGGTCTGTGCGAATAACCCGGCTGGAGTGCTGCCTCTGGGAGATGTTTACCCCTGTAACACCACCGGTCACCTCCCCTGTACCTGGCTTATATATGTGCCACTGAGAGAGTGGAGGAAACGCCCACTCTCAGAAGTGGTAATTAAATTGATAATAATAATGATAACAATAAATGATTCTGATATAGTACATTTACAGAGCTCTGTGTGCTTTACATGAGTAAAATAAAAAGATAAATATATCAAATGAAAAATTTAGATAAAAGTAAGTGGTTAAAATATATTAATCTATTCGATAATATATAGTTTATTCGTCACATTTTGTATACATTGTTTTTGTAGATATTCGATTGATAACCAGTTGGTAAGAGAAGGGTTGATATGGCCTATATTTGTTTTTAGGTCACTGCTGTAAAGCAGATTATAAGAAAATGTCTGGATGTTGCACACAAGCTCTCCGTGTCTTCCATCGCTTTCCCCACGATCGGTTGCGGTAAAATCGGTTTCCCACCAGAAACGGTCGCTAATTGTTTCAAGGAGGTCGTCCCGGAATGGCTGAAGGACAACTCGTCCGATCTCAGAGTGGAGATTGTGGCGTTTGAAGAGAATCTGGTGAGGAAATTTGAGGAGATATTGAAAGAGCGAAGCAGCTGCGGCAGACCTAGATATCGGCCACGCGAAGCACCGTCAAAACCAAAACCGAAATCAAAACCGGTGCCAACGCCGACGACAAGCATTTTAAAAACACTCGCCACTGAAGGTAGATACATCTTTACACATCTCAAATATGTAGAAGCCTAGCTTGGATGAATCAGAAAATAACCCTTTAATTTGTCCGGCAGTTTAAAATATGGATATCTTATTTTACATTTATCAAGGTTCCATTAATAATTCTAATCCCATTGTTCAATACTTTCACCTGTTTTTATTACTGACATTGTAGATGACCTTGCGAGTGACTGTTCGATTGGGGTCGAGTTCCGCATCACAGCATTAAGCCGGCAGATCATCCAGGAGACCAAAGCAGATCTACAGGATCTGACCAGTGATTTCCTGCACACAGTAACGACTAAAGACGAGAGTCTGAAACAGTTGAGCGTCTCAGAGAGGGACGCTCTGACGTCACTGGGTAACAATCGGGTGGAAATACATGTAGGTATGATATCAGGTTTGCTTGTTAAAAGTTATATTCTCATCAACTGTCGTTTTAACTACAACACGAGACGCTAAGTTAAAGAAATATATAATATGAGCCAATGTGGGGCTAAATTGAGTCGTTGTTAAGTTTCACGATTCAAGAGGATCACTTTTTTATGCTATGAGTAAGAAGACCTTGAATTAGAGAGCGCACGGACATTTAATAAAGGATTTCAAACTGAAAACCGCCCGCACGTCATCCTAGATCCCAATCACAAAAATCTAAATATGTAGGCATATGTAGGCCAATGTGCATTAAGCAGGCTAATTTACGGTAGGCATTTTTAATATCAATGCTCTGTTTTTGACTCAGATGAAGCCCTGGGTGAGGTGAGGATGAGTGGGGTGAGGCGAGCTGTGGAGAAGGCGAGGGGTGAACTGGCTCAGCTGCTGATGCAGGTCGAGCAGCGCCTTAGAGACCCTAACGAGATCCGGAGGCTGAGAGGAGAAGATGCTTACCTCAGAGCGCTAGGTGAAGATGAGCCCAGATTACCCAGCCACTGGAGCTTAAAGAAAACAGCGAGCAGTAGTCTGCTGAAGGAGGCGCTGGGACATGAGCAGAAGTTTACCGATGTAAGAATTTAACAAATTAGATGGTTTACGTTGCCATGGTTAGTATCGGAGCAGTAATTATCAAGTTTATCAGTCAATGAAATACGAAAACTTAACCACAACGAGCTTTATATACTTAAATTGTTATTAATTAACGTAAATTATTATTTTTTAAATATTCAAAATTGATACTTTTAAAATACAGTAGACCCTCTACATAACGCGGATAACGGGGGTTGGCCCCACAGCTAGGTTATATAGATCTAGAGTTATCATTTATTCCTATTGTTGACCTGTTCACCAGTATCAAAAATATATTTTACAATACTTTATTACATAAGCCACACTTAGGGGACACTGTAGAACCGCTTTATATATACTAGCGTTATATAGAGGATCACCTGTACATATTCCCGTGTTATCGCCCATGTAGTTAGAGAAATATCTGCACGCGGCGCTGGAGAAGCTGGTGATGGACACGTGGAATCCCGCCAGGGTGGGACACGGCGCAGACGCTAAACACCTGAAACACACCTCCATCAAGGTGAAGAGGATCCAGCTGAACGAGAACCCGCATCTCTACCAGGACTATGCCGTGCGTCTGAGACAAAACTGTTACAACATCGGCAGTAAAGTCAGGTAGGACGCAGAAAATATCTATTAGTGGATATGATATAATAAGTTAAATTAAATAATCGTGTGATACAACCATGTAATTTAGTCACGTCTCGTTGCAGTATCTTTATATTAAATGGGATAATGACAACAATTTACGACAACAATTTACGACAACAATTTACGACAACAATTTTTAATTTTAGACCATACATTACATGTTTATTATCTGTACATGTAGTGAATTGTATTGATTATCGAATACTACTGGTATGCTACTAATTATTGATTCTGGGCTTCGTACTCTAGGAGTTTAAGATAAGTTTCAGCATACTCAACGTGGAACTTCTCCGTCTTCTTAATATAAATGCTTATGTTATATAACGTTCTGGCACGTTTACTATCAAAGAGTGTTCAGAGCATCTCACATTCAGTCATGTTGTCAAATGAGTTATATGTGATGTATTTACATCGTAAGTCATGATATTATATACAAGTAAAATGAAGAAACAGCTAAGTCACACCGAATCAAATTATCATAGTTTGAATAAATGTTTATTAATTATTCAATATTATTGATTGGCAATGCTATGCTCATGTTATATCTCTATTATTATATCAAATTGATATATCACTCTTATGAATATCAATATAAATATTTTATTATAGATCATTGAGTGTTTTATATTATATAAAATGTATATTTTGTCATATATTATTATCCTCTCTATATATATAATAAAATTTTGTATCATTGATTGTTGATTATATAATTAAATATATTATATTATATGTAATAGATTTTTATATTATTTTTATATTATATTTTTGATTAAAACATTATATTGAATATGTCATTGATTATTAGGAAAGTGACCGCGATTAAGGGGCTAGGAGGAGAGGATGAAGTGAAGACGGCCACCTGTGCGGAGAAGATGGTGGACGCGCTGCGGCTGGCTCCTGTTAATGAATATTTCCTGTTTCACGGCACGACGGAGACGGCGGCGGGCGGTATCGCTAAACAGGGCCTGGATTTCAGGCTCAGCAACAAGGGGCTGTTCGGTAAGGGGGTTTATCTCGCCGAGAGCTCCACCAAAGCCGATCAGTACTCAGGTAAGTCTCACAATCAATAACAATAATATATAGTAATAAAACGCTTGAATAAATAGCACACACCATAACGAAATCTATAGAAATTTGGGTCGCTTTATAGTTTAGTTAAATTGTTGAGAGTGTACTTTATATATTTACGATCATTCTCATTAAAAATGTCGTGTGTTATTAATTATGTACATACTGCTTTATAGTGGATCGAATATATATTTTAGATCGAAGTGGTCGACACGATGGCTCACACTACATGTACATATGCCGAGTCCTGCTCTCAAATCCGTACCTCTGCAAGGGCGCCCGAGATTTCAGACGACCCCCGTGCACGGGAGATGGCTGCAACAAGGACACGTGTACTCTGCATCCACTGATCCACGATTCCGTCATCGGAGTGGAGAAAAACGGGGGAACACGATTATTATTCCGGGAATTCGTCGTGTTTGATCATAATCTTTGTTATCCCGAATTCTTAGTTGAGTATGAGAGAATTTAATCATTCACCAAAATTGAATCTGAATTTTTCCGATGATCCAATATGTACCAATTCAAGCTCAAGTTCAAGTTCAAGTATTCATTTGCTAAACACTCCGGTCACATATTAAATGTTTACAGGTGAAATTACATGGAATACAGTATAACATGTATTACGTTATTGTGATAAAAATAAACTTAGGTATAATTCCTGTCCTTTTTCTATAAAATCACATAGGTTTAATAATGTTGCTTTATCATTTGTTGTCATGATCTTAATGTAGTTATTGTAGGACACGTCATTTATGTTCACATATTTTGACAAATAATGCGTTCTTAAGGTGCTGTAGAGAGGGCACTCTAGTATAAAATGGAATTCATCTTCCAATACATCCCATACCTTACATAAGCGTTTTTCAAACACCACACCTCCCCAACTACCGCACTCAACAAAAAGATGGTGGTTTCTACAAACAAAGCGTAGATATATTCGTAGATTTTTTCTGTCTAGACCAAGCTTTACACATGGGGGGTATTTATAATTTATCTGGTAGTCTGATATGTAGCGAAAAGAAATACATTTTCTGGATAGGTTAATTTCTGATTCTACGATTTGTCTACCCAGTGCAAATATTCGTTCTCTGAAGTTTTTAATGAATAGTTTTTTGTTAGTTACACCCAAGTTCCAGGCCTCCTCCATTCCAACATTACATAGAATACTCATTCTATTATTCCACTCATTTTCTGGGCAATGTACGCACATGTTTTTTATAGACAATTGATGATAGTTGTGTGTTACTTGGATCCGCGATTCTTACCCAGAATTTGGCCATTTTTAAGTATTGCATATAAATAAGTGGAATTCTTCTACATACAGCATAAATCATGACTTTTGGGGTGGAGTTTCGAAGCCCAGTATGACAAGTGTACTTTTTCCAGCTCTATCGCTGACAGGTAACCCCAAGATTCTCCAGAGAAATCAATTACTGTTGTACCAGTACATCAAACAATTCCAATCTACGGGTTATGTCAAAACCATATTTGTATGTATACGTTTCTAGAGCTCCCTTTGCTCTTTTTGATTTACCTCTTACAATGGAGATATGTCTAGACCATGTGTTGGTATTAGTGAAACATACACCCAATAGTATTTTGGTTTTACCGACATTCAACTTGAGATTCCAATCTCTACAATACACCTCCAGATTCGCGATACAATGTCTTTAATTGTCAGCACTATTACATATTATCACTGCATCATCAGCAAACAAAAGAAATAGGATGGTCATAAATACTAGGGTAATACCTATTTCTACTTGTGCATGCAATATCAGGTGTTGTTCCAAGTCATTAATGTAGAAACAGAATAAAAATTGTGATAAACTTTCGCCCTGTTTAACACCACAATCAATACTAAACATCTCAGACAACACCCCTTTATCACCCTTCACCTGTGCCTTTACATTTTCATACACAAATATAATACTTCGCAACATATTTCCCTTGATGCCTAATTTAATTAATTTAAACCAAAGGGAGGTTCTATCAATGAGATCAAAAGCCTTCGTATAATCTATGAATAGTGTGTAGATCTAATTTTTTTATCTTTTGCCAGTTCATCATCTGCGCTGTTTGGTCATGTAGCATGTTAATCATGATGTGATATGATTTGAATAATCAACTGCAAGCTCATTTGTAAGAAGTTCTAACTGTTTATCTTATTTTATTTAATACTAGACATCTGAGTACATGTATGAATATTATATATTTTAAGTTGGTTTAACCAATTAATCCACTATTCAAGTTTCACACATAGGAGTCTGGCATAAATTAAACTATTTCTCCGATTTTAGATATACAAATTCAACTGTCGGAGAATACCGCGGTCGTTGATCCTCCAAATAATTCCACTCATGTAAATCTGGCCCAAAGCAGTCCCACTCATGTAAATCTAGCCCAAAACAGTCCCACTCATGTAAATCTGGCCCAAAACAGTAAAAGGACCCTAATCATATTTACTTACTCGAGGGTTCATACGGATCCCTTTTGGCAGTGTATCATGATTGCATTTCCATTACCAAGACATAAATTAGAGTACAGTCACTCCTGACTTGAACTTAGTGAGCTTTGTTATAGAACATGCGGTGTACATTTACACTCTACGAACATCTGTATTGAACTAAATTAAAAAATGTTTACCGATAGGCTTAGGTTACCACAAAGAGATAAAATAACTACAAATTATCTATAGGTCATTGGGGGATCCTAGAAGTAACGTGATAACTAACAGGCACATCAAGTGTGCATTATATCAATGAACCTTAAAGCGCATTCTAACTTAGACTAAACTGTGACAAGCATTAAGCTCATCTGAACTACATAGTATGACAAAGAATTAGTCTCTCACATTAAACATGTTGATATACTAACAGTCCGTCTAATTGTTTTATCATTGTATACACGCTTTACTGGTCATTTAAACGGCTGGATCATATCTATAGCCAAACCTAGCGAGTGGAATCGTATTATCGTCTGATGCCAGATAACTGACAAGAACACAAGTCAAAGTGATCCCTACAGTCAGAAATAA
>JAXGGS010346839.1:0-13259 GCA_035585475.1 Armandia brevis
ATGAATGATTTTTCTAATAAACTAGTCACATTCTACAACATGGCCGACTTATTATTCATATCTGAATATAGTTAAGTAACGATTTATTAGGTTTGATCGACCATATACTAACTTTGTTCACCAAAGCTAAAGATTACTTTGTTTAACACTCGACAGTAGTGTCGGACCGCCCGAATGTGTTAATTACAATTAATCATAATGCTAAAGCACAAATCATGACTTGTAATGTTAATGGAAATACAATTTAAGCTTTGTTAATCGCTTGATCATGTTCATCTAATTTACAACGATCGTTCAGGAGGAAACTAAGACCTGGTTAATAATCAAAGGCCTGGAACTGTTTAACAATGTCATATAATATTACAGTTCAAATATGCCAAAATTGGATACGCGAAATATCCTCGAGTTAGTGTTACTATAATATCTAAATTAGATGCAGATCCAAAATGGGCAAATATGATCGGATAATTTATGCAAGCTTAAGTAGTCACTTCAACTTTGATACAGAAGTGCTGATTTTGAACAAAATAAGTTCTACCAATTTTCTCATAATTAATCATTAGAAAAACTAAATATTGTAACGAAATCATTGCATTTTGTTTTGGCCAAATGTAATATAATAGCTATTTTAACGAGGGATACCTGTCACTAAGAACGGAAATTGTCAAAACAACACTCTGACGTCTTATTATAGAATAGTTTTACTTGAAACATTTACTATAGCACGGAAGTTGTGTTGATATTTGCGTCAGAAATCTATTTATCGCCAATTGAATAAAATTAATCCGCAACTTAAATGCATTGATATGGCCAGATAACAAAGTGTCATATTTAACACACTACAGGATGTTGTAGCAACAACCTATATGTATATGCGGTAGGCATGTTGATGACACCTAAATGTCTCTTTTTTTCTCTGCCCGTGTGGAGGAGTATGATAATGATATGTGGGTAAAGCAAGTGTTTCAAAGCAGATGCATTCTTCATTTAGGTGTAAGTAGGCACACAATAATTTTTCAGAAAATTCATCGGCAAAGGCAAAATTAAGTGATTGAAAATCTGAGATGTAGCTTTTAATTCATTAACACATTGAGTATGATATTGGCAACTTATATCTGTATGCGAATCATTATTATTAGAATGCTTAATTACCAGCTAATATTGGGTTTTACAAAATGGCACACATTATTATATGAAATTAATTGCATTAAACAGGTATGAATAATTATTCACCTAATGTTTTGTAACTGCTAGCTGATAAATGTGTCCTGACACCTGCATATTTTGTTTCAGAATTGTAGGGGAGTGGCTGAGCTCATATTAACTTTGGTTTAACAACTATATGCTGAGGTGATTCAATATGTATGCAATTTTTGGGAGAGCCTGAAGAAATGTCTAAATGAATCTTACATTCATGTCTTGGTCACTTGAATTGATCTTGAGTCGGGGGTCATAATATAAGACTCCCCGTCTTTGATGGGTCATTGGCTCGATGGATTGTGTGCTCTCATTGTGGTGTGAATTTTATCCTTCCTTTGAGTTAAGTAAAACAAATATTTGTAAAAAGATCCCAGCAGAACAAATATTCGAAAAAAAGTTCTCAGCAGAACACATAATTTGAATAAAAGTTCCCAGCAGAACAAATAATTTGAAAAAAGTTCCCAGCGGAACAAATAATTTGAAAAAAGTTCCCAGCGGAACAAATAATTTGAAAAAAAGGTTCCCAGCAGAACAAATACGAGTATTTTTATGCTGTTTTTCTTGTTTTTCCAGCCAGCAAGAAATTCCAGAAGAAGAAATAGTCAGCAGAAGAAATTGTTGAAGGCCCCTGAACACAGTCACGTGTTACCGCAGCAAACATGCACCACCGTCTTCAATAATTCGAGATAATATTGACCTTTCCTGGTACCCATTATATCTTGATACCCGAGCCAATACAGCTTTTCTATTTTATTTTCTCAAGCTGACAAAATATTTTTAAATAAAATCATTTCCAGTTATACAAATCTCGTCTCTGTGGCGCAATCGGTTAGCGCGTTTGACTGTTAATCGAAAGGTTGGTGGTTCAAGCCCACCCAGGGACGTAACCTTTCATTTTATGATTGCCTGCTGAATCCTGAAAACTCGAATACTTTATGTACAGTGAGCAGACACAGGAGCCAGCCTTGAAAAGTAGACGAGCTTTGACGAGTAGCGGATCGGACACTAGTAGTGCCGACCACTACATTAGTTTATCATTAAGCTGAGTTAACACCAATGGTTGAATACAACTATGCGCCATTGACTTGCAAACCACCCTGACTATCAACAGCTGCAGTATAATGTCGAATAGCGATCAGTTTTTAAAACTTTGGATAAAGCGTCTGATAAGGCGGGTTATTTGGTGGTGATTACGGCAAGAAAATTAATCTATTCCAATCGCAAGCTTGTCCATTTGATGTGTAGAAAATATGAATCGCTAATGATGAGTTTAAGTATACACTTTATTTTAGCTACATTTGAACATATTGCTAACATAACTAGTTACAATCTCGTTGTTGATATATATAGTTTATTTTGCTACAACATAAACTCGCTAGTTAATTTTCACACCTTCTGGCACCCCTGTATATTTGTCAGTTTTCGGTACTCGTCCCTGTTCTATCAGACTGTAAGCCATCTCTACCATAGTCTGTTGTAGGGGACGGGGCTCCACTTTCAGCACTTCCCGCATCTATTGGAAGCACAAGCAAGCGATCAGTTTTACATTTCAGTTAAAGAATAACCATATCTCGTCTCTGTGGCGCAATCGGTTAGCGCGTTCGACTGTTAATCGAAAGGTTGGTGGTTCAAGTCCACCCAGGGACGTCTGAATACTTTTATGATTACTTGTTATTAGTGTACGTAATATCGCTAATATACACTAAAGGAATTCCTTTGATGAAGGTCACTGAGGTCATAGAATCGCAATCACACCAAAATATTCAAACACTGCAACCTTAAGGAATTTAGCAGTTGAAATACAACTATATACACTCCAAACTGACTTACCCTAGTGTTCATTAGTTGAACTTCCTTGCTGTAAGGACCACCTTGATTCGGACCAACTTCCGTCGTAACATTATAACCTGGTGGAACAATAAAATATCAAGTTTATGAACACACCAATTAGATGCCAAATATGGAAGTTTGTAATAATTATCAATTGCTAGGCAATAACATGAAGTCAGGAAAATAGTCACCCTGTTTACTGAACTCATCAGTAAGGAATTTGGCGACATCTGCCAGCCACCTACAGTCCGAGATCAATAAATGCCTGTGACCTGGAATTGGCAATTTGAAAAATTACACATTTCTTTTATATAACACCTCTCCGACAGAATGATTTTTAGAAGTGATCAATATGACCTGCTAATAGATTTGAATTGATGGATAGCATATACGTCAGATGATTTCTTGAGGCCTGAAAAGTCTTGCTTGTAGGGTTTATTTTTTACCTGCTGCCTCGGGGACGAGCATGCCTTGTATGTGACTCTTAGCAACATCCCTGACATCAATCCAACCCATAAAAGATGACGGCATCGTCGTCATAGCCCCCGTTAACAAACCCATGGCCATCTGTGAATGATTTATTTATCAATATATTATCAGCATGATATCAGCTATTAGTGCGATGAAGACATTACCGTCAATTTCTGAGAAATAAGATTCGGAGATCTCAAACGTTTTTACTGCAAATCTACAACATTGCAACATTAGTGTACATACACAATTGATACACCCCCGTGCATGAAATGTTTAAACGCAACCTGCCTAAAAAGAAGATAAATATCTGTATTTATTGATATTATATTTGCTCACACTGATGCTTGTTGATCCGCCAGCACAGAGAGGGGGTCCCATCACCATAGCAGGATGCACCACCACCAACTCAAACTTTTGATCGTCTGAAATCAGAAACCGAATAAACATCTTAACACTGGTCAGAACGACGGCCAGTTATTTGCTGCTATTAGCCTGTAAACATTATGTAAGCTGTACGATTGCTGGGGGCAGTCTGTCATCTGTCATGCTGCAACAATTGCTATTTTCAGATTCCTGGAAGCATCAATTCAGCACTCAGCCTAGTTGCAGCAACCTTGCAGCATGATAACAACAATCGTTTTCAGTAAAGTTCTCTGTTAGTTCTGAACATTTGCTGCAAGCTTGCTGTATACATAATTTTTTTAATTCAACAATTTTTCAGGAAGCAGATCCAACAACTGTGTGCCGGCATGCTGTTACAAGTCTTAATGGAACTCAGCTTTTACATTTAAGACAGCTTTATAACGGGTGCTTTGCGGGAAAAAGTAGTTATGTTATTCCAGTGTTATTTTCAGTTGAAAACTAAATAAATTTGAAAAGTCTACATATCGCACATTAACCGTGCTGAATATGTACTGTGGCTGGCTGTATTGCTTCAAGTTGTCAGCACTTTTTGCCGAATCCTGATTGCAATGCAGCAAGTATGCTGTAAACTGTTCCTAAACTAGGCTTAATCCGGCTCTGGGGCAGCCCGAAAGCAGACTGGTTTCAGCAAGTCTAAAGAAACAACTAAATTCAACCAGGGACCAGGCATAACCATGATGGAGATAAAATGTAGTAGTACGACAGGCCAGTTTCAATAGTAGTACATGGACGTACCTGGTAAATCTTTCACCAGATCCCAAGCTGCCCTCTCCGCTAGCGTCTTGCTCTGTGAGTAGGACTCAGTTTTCTCCACATTTGTCCACACGTCCTCAGTAATGGGGCCACTCGGGGGGTCCGAATCACCTGGTGAGAACATGGGTGAATTGTTTAATGATCGTCAGTGAAAATAATGACAACTGGGGAGCAAAAACTTCAGATTTTCAAATACTTTCAAATATATTCTAAATCAAATATTTTCACTAATGGACCACTATTGTTAGGCATTGCTAATCTTGTCTGTGATTGATATTTTATCTGACTATCATCAGGACGATTTATTCCTTAGTTTATTTACCTGCAATATTAGCAGCGGAACCTGTCAGCACGACCCTGGTGACCTTGGCCTTGGCGCAGGCTTTCAGCACAGTTCTTGTTCCTTCCACAGCGGGTTTGATCACCTCGTTCTCTGGATCAGTCATGGCTCCGAACATGGGGAAGGGAGACGCCATGTGCATCACATATTTACATCCCTCAACAGCTCTGAAGGGAGGAATTAATCAACGATATATCAATATCAATGGGCAATAAATACCCCTTGTAAAGTAGCATTTGTGACAATTAAATCCATATTAATTTCACGATACTTTTATTAAATAATCGTATTTAATCCTGCTAAAAAAACAATTCCTTGCATTTACGTCACACTTCGCCCAGTAATTACATTTACATGGGGTCTCTAATTAATGTTGGCAAAATATTCAATTTCTTTATTATACATATATCATAATTATTACTATTAAATCATTTTTTAGCAAGGTATGTTCTGTTCAAGCTATCTGGTATAATATCAAGTCAAGTTAGGATGAAGCGCATGAAAAAAATTGTGTAATATATGGTAATAAATGCATGTTTTCTTACTTGTCCCATGACTCGGGTTTAAGTAGATCGGCTTCCACTAACTCTATCGGATGCTTGGCGCCTGGGCAAAGTTTCCTGAGTGGGGCGATCCTCTCCTCATTTCCCAGACTCCTGACGGTGCCCCGGACCTTATACCCGGCCTGTTGTAACTGCTGAACCACGTGGGTAGCGACATAGCCTGAGGCGCCAGTCACCAAAACTAGAAAAAAGTTGGAAATTTGTCACCAGCTGATGTTTAGGAATGGAATCACATTGTCATGTTCACAAACGATCATTCATACATTGATGATTCCACCCTTTTCGGGCTCATCAAAGTCCATTCAAATATAATTAGATGATATACTAGATTACACGATCAAATGATTTACAAACTCTAACAGCAGACAATTACTGCATACTAAGATATCATATTATCAACATTATTGGGTAACCTAATTAAAGGGATGAGCAAGTCCACAACAATAGAAAATAAAAATCATTGTCGATTAAAACCTTGCACGCAATTTCAATTTATCGTAGCAATTTGTACTATCGTTCTGAGTGGTTAATCAAATATTTTTTAGGGAGGTAACCATACTGCAGCCTTCTAAACGACCACTACATTCATTCAGATGGATCGACTTGCCGACAATGTAAAAATCACCGGTTTAAAAAAGAACATTGTATACAATAAGCATCTGCTCCGTGAGTGAATTATAACTCAAGGTGGTTCGGGGCACTGATAGTTTTTTAACTACATTTAACACATGACTGATCTGAGGCCACATAATTGACAAAACACCCGCTCCACTGATGGACCTTTGATATTAAGACCAAAACATGCGCAAGTTCAGCGAATTAAATTCTGATAACAGAGCGAGGAGTTTAATATGAAAACCTGAGGTTTAAAACAAGTCGATGAAAGGTACCGATGTTTGTAATGATTTAAGAAACGGATAGTTGTCACGATTAGTTACCTGTTGGATCCGACCTGGTTTTTCTATATTCACTGAACATGGCGAGTTTGTTGATAGTGACACAATCCTTGCCTAGATCCTTGCTGAGTATGAAGTGAAGTGAGCTCTTGTTTATAGGGTGACTTGATAAACTTAGACAATGACAGACAACTTTACTATCTGTCACCTGTTATCTGTATTGCAAACATTTTAGTTGTGGATTAATCCGATATTGATTAGAAATTAGCTTAACCCTGAAGTACATGTAGCATATTCGATATCATATTTAACCTTTTGTTTATCGTTATGACGCAATGTTCGATCAAATTCAGAATAAGAAAGTTTATCTATCGTTATCACGAATCGTGACCCGAGTGTTTTGAAATCACCGATCAATACAAAATAATGACCAATATTTCTTTTGAAAATTGATATAATTATTGGTGATCTTCCTTGATCTCCGGGTGCGATCTTGATAAAACCTTTCGCGGGGCAAATGATATTCAAGATGGAATGATTCATATCCAATTATCATAAAATAAACCACCACATTTCTTTTGCATTTACAAGTCGCTATGATGCATGTGTCATTGGGACCCCTTCTCATGTAAATTGTCCGCAAGCAGTCCAATTCACCTGTAGAGACGTTATTGTACCGTGTATTACACCTGTAATCTGGTATATGTAATCTAATCCAGGTCCATAGTCGATATTATCGAGTCGAGATATTAATATTCATGAGGCAGTGACGTGCACCATGACAGTGCGCTCTGCTATCACTGCTCCACTGGGGTCAGATATAACGCCGGTGTCAAGCTACTGCGATGACCTGATTTTAACCTTGGGGAGAGGGGGAAGGGGTATAACAGATATTGCATGCAATGATATTGCATGATCTTTGTTATGATTTAAGAAACTGATGTATGTCATTTACCTGTGGGATCAACCTCTCCTTGTTGCCTGTGTTTTCTGTATTTACTGTACATGGTGAGTTTGTTGATACTGACACAATCCTTGTCTAGATCGTTGCCTAGTTTGAAGCTAAGTGAGCGTGAGCTGATACGGTGGCTAGATAAAAACTCTTACGATGACAGTCAACTTTGCTTTCTGCTATCTATAATTTATTTACACTTATTTGCGTTATGGACGGATCCAGGATTGGTTGGAGTTAGTTTAACCTCGAAGTACATGAAGTATATTCGATATCACATTTCAGCCTTTTTATCATAATGATGCGATGCTCGAACGCCTAGCATAGTTAGAAAGTTTAGGCCATATAAAATTAATAACTTGTTTCTCATGTCCCACCCGCATGGGCCTGAGATCCCCTCTTTGTATTGGTTGTTTCACAAAAAAAACAAAAAAAAAACTGCTGCCCCTTATTTCACAGTAAAATATCAATACCTGCCGCCCCTATATAGCAGTGAAGAAAATAAAGAAATATCCCCCACTCTGACTCTCACACAAGAAATACCTCACAAATGTACCTAAACCCCTTAAAATATGCTTAAAACACCTTTGTATGGGCCAAATATTTCAAATACAAAAAGGGCACCTGTCGCCCCTGCTGATTCGCAGGCCCGCCGCCCCCCTAAATTCTTGGCGAAAAAAACACAAAAAAAACTACCCTCCCCATTTTCACATATAAAAATGCCTGCGGCCCCCTCCTTGGCCAAAAGGCCGCCCGCACTCCTTCTCTCAGCAAAATGATCTATATTTCTTTTAAACATGTCATGAATACGAGGAAGTGATCGTCCCCCTTGATCTTCGAATTCTGTCTTAATAAAAACTTTAACGGGGCAAATTAATAGCCGAGGAAATCTTTTGAAGTAGGGAAAGTAGGTTTAATGGGGAGCGTTATATTGGAGCAGGAAGATGCCAATACCGCTCGGTTCAGTGTTAAGGACACTTGGGCCTGTCTGGCGAGTCCTGAAGACAATCCAGTCGTTACCAACACAATGACTTGTGTGATAACATTGATGACGTCATCGTCATTCACAGCATTGCCAGTTTATACTTGTTTACGTGACATGCACTTATGCGTCAGGCTAGACGTCGTAGTCAGCACGGTTTTGGCCCGGGGTGCCTTTTCAGGTGGGGCACCGATCTCTGATCTATATACATCTATTCATTAGTGTGATGTGTATAATACCTGTAATCTGGTATATATAATCTAATCCAGGTCCAAAGGCGCTTTGTTCAGTGTAGATTCTATAAATTACTCAGCGGTGGCACCATGACAGTGCGCTCTGCTATAACCGTTCCACTGAGGATCAGATATAACGCCGGTGTCAAGCCACTGAATATCATTAAATATCTAAATACTTATCATCGATATACAAGTTCACACGCTTGGAATGTTTACGTTATTGTAGTTTAATCAGGCTAATAATTAAAGATACAAGTTGCGATGGCCACGGGCCAATTTATTGCCTTATAAACATCCATTGTATTGTACAATATTGTAGACTTAAGATCGACGATTTGCCAGATATGTGAACCAATTTTCAATCATCCATGTAAACGGTATCCAACTGTTGTAGTTTAGGTAGATTCGCTAAGGAAACATTAATGAAGGTATGCTGTACGGAAAATATTACGCTAGAAGCTCCTTAGATCGAGCCATTTCAAAAATTGATCAGTTGGTCGAAATATAGAAATTTTACCCATGATAAGTAGCACTTAAAATTAATTAATCTAACTCGGCAATTGACTGAAATAATTTTATTGTTCGATAAGTAAATAATACAAAATACACTCAGAGCGATATGTTTCTATTGTAATAAATGTTTTCAAGGTTTTGGCAGAGAGCTAAAATGTGGCGGGAACGCCTTTATATTGCGGAGTTTTCTTCACGAAGCCTTGCTCTATCAGCGCGTAAGCCATCGCCAAGATGGTGTCTCTCGCTGGGTACGGCTGTATCCCCAACACCTTTGTCAGCTGAAAACAGGCGAAATAACAACTTAACATATCATTCTATCTCCGGGTACCATATATATATATGTGATCACGTCAGCAAAGAGTACTGATTGATTATGGACCAAAAGCATGACATCATTATATCTAGTATCTCAATATTCAATTTTGCATAATCGAAAACCTTATAGTCATGCATTATTCTGATATTAGCTTTTATAGCATCAGTCGAATGACGCGCCACAAATTGATCTAAATAATACATTTATTATCACATAGTTTCTAAAGATTACTCACCCTGGAGTTGTCTAGGACCAAGTTGTTTCCTCCCTCTTTTTTACCTGTCGTGGAAACCTCGTAGCCTGTAATTATATAAATAGGTAAAAACAAGTCACTTTAGGGGTCTGTATTCGGGGTTACTAGAATCAATCATGTGAGTCATGTGTATAAACAACCGATATCGAACAACGATATCGTTGTACAACTATTCATTATTTGAAATAGTAATGATAACATGACCAATTTAGCGAACTTGCTCAACCAGCGTTTTGCTGCAGGCCACAGAATAACATAATTGGCAAAGGTGTAATAATAGAATGAATAGCGAATTCGTTCAGGTTTTTTGGGAACTCTTTTCAATACATTGCTAGAACTTTACGTTTCAATGTTGGGGGCAAGTTTATGATTAACCTAGTAGTTATTTTCAGATAATAACAGTTAGTCGTGTACGTATGCATTAAGCTGTCAAATTACTTACCCATCTTGTTGAATTCTGCTGCGATAATTTCAGCCATTTCAACAGACCACAAGCGTGTCCCTGACGTCAGAATATGGCGTTTACCTGAAACAATCATCAATGCATAATCATTCGTTCTACATTTGATACTTTTAAAGCAGTGGGACGCAATGATGAAATGATGTCAATTTGCGTTTCAATACTTCTCATAGCTATGTGCACATGTATACATGTTGTGTATCATAACACTTACAATTAGGACCATATAAATCCAGTTTCTTGCTCGGACCTACATGTAATTCAAATTTATTTAACATAAAGTGCGGCTAAAACTACACCTCGACGTTGAGACACTCATTTGTTAGGTTTCGCGAGGTAAATTGTGCTATCAGTTATCTGTAGTAAAATAAAACTTACCGGCTGCTTCAGGAAGCGTCATCGCCTTAACGTGAGCAGCAGCAACGTCCCTGACATCCACCACACTCATCCTCATTGACGGCAACTCCTTCATCTCTCCATTCAACACACTCTTAATATACTGCAAAACAATATTTGTTGAGGATAGATATATATTCAGAATAATGGACACATACCTATTTCTTAGCCTTTAAATTAAATATGATACGAATTGGATAAAATATTTCGCTCAAATAGAGAAGAGAACGGTACTTTGATAAGGGGAATTGATTACTGCTACATGAATTGGGAATGATTTATATGATTGGTATATCTTACCCCGCAGCTTGTGCTGCCAGCACCTGTCCCCGCAAACATCGGGCCCAGAACAAACACTGGATTTATAACTGACAACTCAATCTTCTCACTTTCTGCTCAAAAGTAAGAAAACACGCCGAATCAACATACACATACAATTTATATCTTTAATTAAGTCTTATTTGTTTATTTTTTATTAAAATTTTAAATATCTTCAAGCATGTAAAGCGCTCAAAGCTCTAAGGATAAGCGCTTTATAAATAATAATAGTAATAGTAATATGATTATAAAGATGGAGACGGATTATTGCACTGGTTGACTTGCCCGGAAGTTGAGCGAGCATATCCCAGGCGGCTTTCTCCGCCAGTGTTTTACTCTTGGTGTAAGGATCACACTTCTCCGGGTCTGTCCAATCATCTTCAGTTCCCGCTCGGCCGTCCGGTACATTGTCACTCCCTGCAACACATCACCAATTCATTAAACTGTACATTGTCACTCCCTGCAACACATCACCAATTCATTAAACTGTACATTGTCACTTCTTAAAATTCATCCTCAATACATTTAACTGTACATTGTTAGTCAAACTTATCTGATTACAATGTTAGATGGTAGAATGATGGTCATTGGTTAGATCTGCTGGTTAGACATCATATCAATGAATAGAAAAGAATATAATAAAGATATACACTGATAATTACAATAACGCAGGGTTAACCCGGGCAGTAGCTTAAATCTATTATCGCATCATTTTCACGGTGATGCGTCACACCTTTCGTATGACGTCATAGCGTGGCACTATCGATTTGATTAATGACACTTATCAATAGAAAAATATAATCAACTACCACACACGTTCCCACACTTAGCCTTAGTTAGCCAGTGTTTTGGACACTAATTGACCAATTGGTCAATTATCAGAATGTGAAAGGCATACCTGATACGGCGGCTACGGAGCTGGTAAGCACGACACGTTTGACTCTGGCGTTGATGCAAGCTTTAATAACGCTGGTCGTCCCCTGTATGGCCGGCTTGATGATCTCATTCTCTGGATCTTTAGATGTTCCGGGTGGTGGGAAGGGGGAGGCAGTGTGCATCACAAACGTGCATCCTTCAACAGCACTAAAATACAATGGCAGAGTTTATCTTTGTGGAAAATTAAATATGTCGTATATATCTACATTTATTGGATGTATAATGAAGTATGGAATGTGGATATCTCAGCTTCGTGCAACGTTGTTTCTGGCATCAGATGATGATGATATTACTATGGAAGCATATATATTTCATGTCAACTGATTTATTTTAAAGAATGTACGCCCATTATACATTTTGTCCTGATTCAATCAAAATATTTGACGTTTACGTGGGTAAGACAGCGAAAGTTAAGCATTATATCTAAGCTTACCTGTCCCATGTCTCTGGTTTCATTAAATCAGCCTCGACCAGCTCTAGCGGATACTTGGCATCGGGACATATTTTATAGAGGGGGTCGACCTTCTCCAGGTTTTTGAGACTCCTGACGGTGCCCCGGACCTGGTACCCAGCCGCCTGTAACTGCTGTACCACGTGGGTAGCAATATACCCAGACGCTCCCGTCACCAATACTAAATATACATGACAACCGTAATTATTTTTAATTGTATCAATAATCATCATAAAGCACATATTAAGATTACATGAATGTATCAACTATTTTGCAGGATATTTATTGATATATTGACACCGCGCAAAGTTTGATAAAATCCCATCAATAATGATAGCTAATAATAGTTATTCTGTAAGTGAACTGTATACATGTACATTAATTCTATTTTATCAAACTGCCGGCGCGTATGTGGATTGTAAATTATGCATGTTCATGTGAGTCAACCCCCATGTTCCAGTGAATACACGTACATCCACATACACATACATGTATTGACCGGTTTACATGCAAACACACATAGTTCTTTACATTGCAGATACGATGCCCTACACAAACATCGTTATCAGACACTAGAAGCCGGTAGACAATCACCAAGCTGCAGGTTTAATTATAAGCGGCTTCTATCTCCGTGCGTATATACAAGAAAGGTTCTTGCCATTCATAACTTTATAACAGTACGTGATATTTACCTCTGGTAGGATTCATGGCTCGTGTTGGCGATGTATCGTTCACAGCGTTATTCTCGACAATGATATCCTAGCTCGAAGTTTTATAACGTACCGGCTTGGATGGTTATTGAAGCGACGCGAGCCAGATGAGTGCAGCACTTAGCCTGCATGTACCCGCGGTCTAAGAAATATGAATCGGGCTTATTAGACCTTATCAGGACTTATGGTGTCCCGCCAAAGAAAGGTCAGTTTATGGACCGACTTTGCTGGTGACTTGGCGATATTTTAATGAGTCA
>JAXGGS010347283.1:0-13253 GCA_035585475.1 Armandia brevis
GATCTAATGAAACTTTTGCAAAAGGAAATAAACTTATTGAAGCAACCATGCGAGATGTGATGCTGAGGATGGCGATGGTCATAGCAACTAAAGTTCTATCATGGTCACCCATTGCCATCCTAACAATAATCTCTAGTATAGGTATTGACCTGGATCAAAGGTTGGTCATGTGGGTGGCAGTATTCGCGCTACCTATACCGTCTCTTGTGAATCCATTTTTGTATACATTGACAACCGCAGAATATCGGCCTTGATATGATAGGTAAATACGAGAAGTTGTTTAATTGACTATACTATCAAGTCAAAACATTTGTTTAGATGTAGAATAAACCTTTAATCGTCCTTGAGAAACAATCACAATGTTTATCCTGCAATAAACAAATAATTCCTTCAAAATATTTTTTGGTTTGGATCTTTGATTTAAAAAAATGGGCTAACATATTATGTTACCAACGTTCTAAAAACTGACACTGAGTAACATTCTTAGCTATCAAATTGACCCAATAAGCCATGCATGTGACAGTTACAATTCAATCAAATGTGGAGAAAACTTGTTAGTTTCACAAGGGAGCAGTGATGAGCATGGCAACGTTGTTGTTGCAAAGTGGTTTTACAAGTCTGATGGAAACTGTGTAATTGATGGTAATGCTGATTTTAGAGCTGGGCGAATCACTCAAATACTTCGAGTTTACACTAAAGTGAGATCTTCTACATCTGTCAAGAGAAAGCAATTTGTTTTACTAAGGGTAGATTGGTTTCATGACCATCCAAATGAATCATATTATGGGTCATCCGAGAAATATTGTTTCTTGTATTGGGAATGTTGAGTTAATACCTGTGCAAAGAGTTTACTGTTGTGCCACAACCACTTACAGAAAGGTCAATCTTGGTTCGCATGCTGAGTCAGTGCGTATTATGATACCAATAATAGCTTTTCCTAATGAGGGTAAAACAGAGTTGTCCCATGTAAATTAAATGTGATAAGTTAAGTATCATGTCTGTCCTGAATAGGGTTGGGTCATATACAAACTGGATGTAGTTATTAATGTCTTGAATTGTGATTTCAATGCATTATTTATTTAAACACAGTGCCCAGATGGTAGACAAATGTTTTTACATAAATCCCTAATAGTGTCAGTATTAATTGATGTAGCCACCCTTCTACAGTAATAATTGTGTTATTAACAGCTTGGTTACATAACATCCATCCAAAATTAGTGGACATAGTGATGCCATTGAAAGAGTTATTGAAACTAATGAATATTTGCACTGCATCACTTTTTATTCAAGAATTTTCATTATTATGTGATTATTCCATGATTTAAGATCATGCAGCTTTATTTAGAATGAAACATTATAGCTTGTATATATTCGCATGTGCTCCCTGTTTGTCAGCTACCCGGCGCTTTCACACGTTCCGCCTCTTCTCGGCTACCCGGACATTTAACATGATCCCTCTTCACCCTTCTCATCGGTACGGCAAACAGGCATCGCGGGTCTGCAGGGTAACGGAGAACGCACATTGCATTGATAATTTTATAATTATATTATATATTAGTTAAACGCTAGAGGACGGGAGGGGTTTATTATTGAATTAGTATAGAGTTAGGGGACGGGGGGAATTTGTTTATATATAGTAGATACACATGAACGTTTGTAATTTATGCAATTTATTTCATTTGTCCCCAAATAATTATCATGTAGCCCATTAAGGCAGCCTTGTATGATTGGCATTTGATGTGGACCGTATATGTCACTGAATTACAATTGATGAGATGTAAAATATGACCCTCCCGCGGGACCCCGGCACAGTAACGACGCTTATCTCGCTGTCCGCGGCTTTTTGTAAGCTCAAGGATTTGTTAATCACAGTTATTATCGGGCAATTAAACGCTAGTCAAGAGCAATCCTGATACTTCGGCTCACGGCTAACCAGTCAATCAGGACATTTATACCATCAGCGAAATGTAGATAATACATAAGCTGGGCATTTATAGATTGATATTAATCAATTAAAGTCAATGCACATTGACAAATACGGTAGACCATCGAAATACATGACGCAAATATTTCATCTTTATATACATATTCTTGTATACTAATCCTTGATTTGTTCGATAGTTTATTGTTGCCGGGAGCTTCGGGCTTGGAGCTGTTTGTTCAAAGACAAAGCAAATGGTAAGACCATGTTTCTTTGTGATTTTAATCAATATCCACATGTATTTGATTGAATGATGGCCAGTATGCAGAATTTGACATTATTTTAACATTCTGTTCTGTAGTTGATGACAAGTATGATCCTTGCCATCATATCAGCCACCGGCGGTGGGATCGTCTTTGCAGCTCTAAATTTGGCTGGATATGGTGGAATCACGTGATGTTTGGGAGGTTGATCCGGTAAAGAAGTTTGTGCACATCTCCCAGTACTATAGTTCATCACTAATTTAAAGAAGTGAATTAGAGTCTGACATTCATCGTGCAATTTATTTATTGATGGGCTGTTGATTGTATACTTCTTTACATTAATTGCAGGTGTTTTCGTCCTTTCTTTATCTATTTCCACTTGTGCTGGTCGTGTTGCTGATATTGTGTAACTGTTGGTCAGCTATAATCACGTACAATTATATCTATCGTGGAGGATTAGTAATGCAAACGGTACGTACTCCCTTCAATAGTTTATTTAGATAAACAAAATGGGGTAAGATGAGCAAAACAATATTTAATCTGTCTACGTTTGAAATATTATGAGCTTTCAATCCACATATCACCACTTCACAATCACTAGGTTTACATTGTGGCGGTAGCTTCAGATGAGTTGGCGTCATCGCCCCCGCCTTATACGGCGTCATCCCCGACTATAAATGATACATCATTGATGGATCAAGCTCCAGCATTAGATAATGTAGCCTCTAACACATCCGACATAAGTGCCCAGCACGTACATTCGACGGGGGAGATTTCACAGCTCTAGTTAGCCAATGATTAAAACCAAATATCCAAAATAATCTTACACCTAGATTAACAAGTATTACGGAGGGTAATCTATACTATTCACAACAGTTCTATAATTAAACTTAGTCGTCATTAGAAATGAGAAAAATACTTCACATCGTTCGTTAGTATTAAACAAAATAAACTATCTTACTTTTGATCCAAAGTTTAGATATCCACAGGATGGCGAACAATCAACACCAAACTGTATCGCCTTATATTTGAATAGATACAGCATATGTTTGAGCAAGGTAATACGCTATCGATCATGTAAATGACTTGTTGTCACCAAATAAATCAGTCGTGAATAGTACCAATAATGAACAGTTAAACCGAACAGATCAATATGCCTGACATATTAGACGTTATAATTTTATGATTTGAATTGCTGTGATTAAATTACAAATAATAAGCCTGACATATATAAATGAAGAGAATACTAATCGATTGTACAGAGACGGAAGTTGAAGCTGTTGAAACTATTGTAGATGGTATCAAAGCGGCGAATAAGTTGTTATTTGTTTCTCCTTTGTTTGATTCAAGGAAAATTTTTTGAATGTCCCAAAAATGACACATAAATCAAACTAATTGCATGTTCACACGAGTTACCCTATAAAGAAAATATATGATATACAATTGATTAATAAATTGATCAATGGGGAGATTGAGCCTAGATAAATCACATAAGTAAATTATACATATCAGATTAGATATACACATTATCAAAAGTGAAATTTAAAACAGAATTATTTCGCAGTGCAGGTGTTCAATCTATTTGTAGATTTCAGCATAAACAGCCGATTCGTTCACTTCTAGCTCAGTGTAGGTAGTGTCTTTTGACAAATCTCGATCTAATTTCAGACCGTCAGCAGCAGGCGTGGTAGAAGTAGTTTCTTGCCGGTGCCCAGCATCATTATTCCTTCTGTCGTGAAGAATAATCATAATACAAACATTAACCAGGGAAAAAGCGGAATCATTGCGCCTCGCTGGGTTATTAATCCCGGCCGATTCATAAATCTTGTACCAATTAAAACATCAATGTATGCATGGTTGTTCGCGAGTGGACATTTAAAATCAAAGCATAGTTTTATGAATGAAACTCGTCACGAGACACCTTACTGTGACATATAATGTCATGCTACGTAATTACGTACCCTGGGCTCTGCAACTTTTGGTCGCTAACAACAAAACATTTTTAAACCTTGTCAAACTCCCCTTTTTATCATTTTAGCATTAGTCAAGCCTTGTCTACCACATAGGGCAACTAAATTGTTACCAGATTGATAGAAGAGTTCTTTAACATACCCTTGAATTGAATAGAAATTTACAATAAAAAGTAAGCCGAAATAGTTTTTTTTCAAGCAAAACAGGCCCTGCCTTAAATAGTTGTGAAGCCCTTGATTTTTAAACTGGGTATAACTTTCATAATATTAGTCCCATGTCTTCACAATTTACAGTGTGTGAACCTGTACTATACCTGATCTTACAATTGTAAAGCTTGCGACAAAAACTTGTGTTTGAAATTACTTGTCACCATTTTATACTCGTAGTCATGATGGGCGCCTGAAGGTAACACATAAAGCTGGAAAACCCAGCTAATAAGCACCAACTATTAGTGGTTCATTAACACGTGTTATCAGGATAGGATGATCTTACCTTATGCAGCATACGACCACACCTATTATCAGCACAATCACAATAAGAACAAATCCTCCCACAGCTATTCCAATAATTGTAGTCAGAGACAGGCCTGAAAATGGACCAATTATTACTTTAGTATTGACCTTATCCGCTGACATACATTATACATAATAGAACCAAATCAAGAATCACAACCTGATGTTCTGCCTTGAGTATTTTCCTCCTGACCTGTTTCTGTAACACTTGGTGCTGATGTGGTTCCTATGAATATGAAACTAGCAAGTTTATAGATACATTCTGTTTAATTGATGACTAAGTTTCGAATACGTTGTAACAAAAATACCTGAACATCCAGCAATGACACATGCACCAGTGTTTTGTTGATTTGTGTCACATGCTTTTCCACATGCAGTGGCGTTTTGGGTGACATGGCGTGACCTGACCTTTATACCTCCTGTATCGCAAGAACCCTGACAATCTCCCCATGAACCCCATGCGTCCAGGACACAATCAGTCGGATTCATATTCATCTCACAGGATTCAGATTCTTCACTTGGACCGGAGCATGTTCCACCATTCTTTTCCACCACATATTTTGTTCTCAAACGCTTTCTCTCTCCAGACCCACAAGACACAGAGCAAGAGTTCCAAGGGCTCCAAAGACTCCATTCACAATTCACTAATATAATACACAATATGTTTACCACAATAGTTGATGAATACACTCCTATTTGAAGGGTACATATGCCCATGAGTAATTCAAATGTATGTATGATTATTCAAAATAGCATTCAATCGGTTTTTCTACTATGGCTCAAACATATTACCAGTTCATGATGATTAAAATGGAAAAATTCGATTGCATCAGCTATCACAGCATATTCCGACTTATACCTGGACAACCCTGAACAATATTTTCGTCACATTGATGTGTTTCTTCTTTCTCTCCCTGACACATTTCTCCTCCACAAACAGCTGGGTTTTCTTCTCTTGTCCTTCTCTTTATTGATGCTCCACATGAGTCTTCGCAGACTCCCCAGGTGGACCATGGCTTCCAGGTGCAGTCAACTGTAAAAGTAGGATATCACAAACGGAGGTTTTACCACCGCGAATAATATTAAATAAATATATCAGTGCCAGTGAATCCTAAAGGTGCTTACCTGGGCAACAATTCGTATTACAAGTCTGCGAATCTGCATTTTGTCCCTGACAGGCTCCTCCACAAGTTTCGACAATAACCTTTGACCTATCTCTTGTTCTAGATCCAGTTCCGCAAGTCTTGGAGCAGGATCCCCATATGTTCCAATTCTCCCAGATGCAGTCAACTGTTTGTTTCATGATGAATAGATAGATAGCAATCACAATATGGAAATGTTTAAAGATGCAGATACACGCTCAGATTTTTTTACCTGGACAGCAGCCAGCGTAACAAGAGGTTGAGTCTAAGCCAGTTCCACTGCAGCTCCCACCACAACTGCTGGGCACAGATTTGTTTCTGGTTCTGGACTTTGTTCCATAATCACACGTAGCCGAACAAGAACCCCACGCTTCCCAGTTACTCCATGCGCAGTTCACTATAGGAGAGTAGCTTTGGTCGAAGGAATCGTATATTTTATGAAAATGTAATCTAATACTAGAAATTATGTCTTACCAGGACAACATTGTGTGTTGCATGTTTCAGAGTCAGTTGATGACTCAGAGCAGGCAGATCCTCCACACGCTTCGGTAATAGCCTTACTTCTGGTTCTAACTTTGCTTCCAGTTCCGCAAGGTTTGGTGCAAGCTCCCCATGATCCCCAACTTCCCCAGAGACAGGACACTGAAACAGCAGCGCAAGAGTGATACAATAAGATTTAGTTGAATCAAATGAATTGTGATTATCATACATCAAACATTCAAACATTGGCCAGATTGCGGCAAAATGTGATTAAAGATAAATATTTAGGATAATTATTATACATGATATATATGTATGATAAATATATATATACATACATATATATATATTCAAAATTACACTTAGACTATGGTGTCTCGTGACGCTGTTTTCATAAGAAAGTGGATCTGTAGTCAACCTGTCCATATCTGACCAAGCCATGCTTAACCAATTCGTTAAAATTTACTAATTAAAATTGATAATTTACCAGAACAACATTGTGTGTTGCACGTTTCGGAGTCAGTTGATGACTCAGAGCAGGCAGATCCTCCACACGCTTCGGTAATAGCCTTACTTCTGGTTCTAACTTTGCTTCCAGTTCCGCAAGGTTTGGTGCAAGCTCCCCATGATCCCCAACTTCCCCAGAGACAGGACACTGAAACAGCAGCGCAAGAGTGATACAATAAGATTTAGTTGAATCAAATGAATTGTGATTATCATACATCAAACATTCAAACATTGGCCAGATTGCGGCAAAATGTGATTAAAGATAAATATTTAGGATAATTATTATACATGATATATATGTATGATAAATATATATATACATACATATATATATATTCAAAATTACACTTAGACTATGGTGTCTCGTGACGCTGTTTTCATAAGAAAGTGGATCTGTAGTCAACCTGTCCATATCTGACCAAGCCATGCTTAACCAATTCGTTAAAATTTACTAATTAAAATTGATAATTTACCAGAACAACATTGTGTGTTGCACGTTTCGGAGTCAGTTGATGACTCAGAGCAGGCAGATCCTCCACACGCTTCGGTTATAGCCTTACTTCTGGTTCTAACTTTGCTTCCAGTTCCGCAAGGCTTGGTGCAAGCTCCCCATGATCCCCAACTTCCCCAGAGACAGGAAACTGAAACAGCATCGCAAAGGATGTGAAAAATGACATTCTGAACAGCGTTCTCATGTAATTTGGCACGTTAATACCACCATCGCATGCACAATTTTGGCAGTTCATGTCACATTATGTTTTGAAGTTAATAATTTGGAGTAACCGGTTGCCTCATATCTCACCAGGACAGCAGTGTTCATTGCACCCTTCAGAGGAACTTGATAAACCATCACAAGGACCATCGCACGATTCTCGTGTGTTCTTACTTCTGGTTCTTACTTTGTTTCCAGTTCCACAAGGTTTGCTGCAGGTCCCCCATGATCCCCAACTTCCCCAGATACATGCAACTAATACATCAACACAAGATTTATATCAAATAGTCTTAACATAATAAAAAATAACATTCACATTACTCGAATGCAATACATGAACATTAATGATTTGGTGTCACCGGTTGCCTCAAATCTTACCAGGGCAGCATTGTGTGTTGCATGGTGTAGAAGCAGTTGATGACCCAGAGCAAGCTGATCCACCACATGATTCTGTCCTGGTTTTACTCCTGGTTCTTACTTTGCTTCCAGTTCCACAGGATTTGCTGCAGGTCTCCCAAGTTCCCCAACTTCCCCAGCCACAGGATACTGAAAAAGACGGGACTCACTTGGTCAGTCAAAACAAAACCAGGTACAGATAATGAATGGTCGTCAATAAAGGTCGCCATCACCAGCGACGTGTTAAGATTATTTGATTGTATGTTTCCTTCTGCCAAGGATGTTAGTCGATCACTTCTACATCTACTTATATCTAATGTCCAAATATCAAATATTTACACCAAAGATTGATTATGCAGCAAAACTCTCCTTTTCAATAAAATACGTAGAATATAAGATGCGTTTTAGATCCGATACAGTATGATATTGTCCGGCAATTATGTAAAAAAAAGCCCAACTAAATTTATAAATTTTCTTTCAGGCTGTTATTTGCATCAGATGAGGTGAGAGTTGAGGTACGCTACTGTTATCTACTGTTTGCAAAGATCCGTGCGACATCAATTTTCTCAGAGAGGGAAGGTGAGGCAGGTTCATATGTTTAATTAAACAGTGAAGCAGGCTTTTAGTAGCGAAACCATAGGTGTGGTAGGCTCCACTTGTGTTCATTTTCCTGTTGATGTTCTTTTGTGACGGAAGTTTCCAGGAATATGATAATCAAGTCAAGTAAGAAATAAGCCGAATTCAAGTCAAATTGTTAAAATAGGGTCCAAAATAATTCTTCATAATGTATCTTTCTCTCAGTAAATTCTTCTTCTATTTGTTTCGTAAATATATCTGCAAGTCTGATAGATGTTTTAAAATGATCATCCTTACTTGCATCACTGAGATGTGAGGCAAAAAACAAGACACGGAACAAAGATGGATGAAATTAATTTAAGACAGCCACATACTTCAAAAATATGACCCTATTAAATACTGTACATGTTTTCTGACAGAAACCCTTGTTTCAAATCAACTTGAGATGGCACATGATTTTAGATAGCCCCGGGTAACCAAGCATTAACACGCATCTCACACAAAGCTTTGATAACTTGGGGAGTTCTCAATGGGTTACTCCCGAGCATAAGTTTAGTGTGAATCACTAACTTTGCGCTACTTGATTGGGCAGCAATCCACACCGACTCCTGCCTCCCCTCTACCGCGCCGATCAAATTATTTTAATATTATTAAGTTTGGAATCCCCTTACCGGGTCGTCGACGTAGCTTTTGCATACAATGTTATGTAACAAACAGAAAGTGGTAATAAGCTTTCGCAATATATCATGACATACCTGGACAACATCCTTCGTCACAGGGTCTCTCCTGGTAATATATTTCCCTTTTTGCTCTCCTCACTGGGCATGGTCTAGCCAAATCGCCTTGACCTTCACAAGTATAGCATTCCCATGTTTGTGTCCCAGCTCCACATGTAACTGAGCATTCTGAGTTTGACCAGCAATCATCCTCAGCTTAAATCAAAATACATTATGTGGGTAAGTATGCATTACTGTTCGATCTATAGGTTCAGTGTCATTCGCAGTAAATTCACCTTTAAATGAATGCACCATAGGCCACGCCATCATGATTAATATCAAACATGTCTGTCCTTCCATAACTCAATCTGTAGGAGAGAAATCATCTTGAAAAACAGAGAAATGCAGACGAATGCATGGGATTCGGTTATTTAAGTCATCAAAATCACCCATGCTCCTATTGTGATATAACGTTATACCAGCCTTGTGCTTTTGCCGATAGGCCTGATTAGCCGGATTTGTTTAGATATTTAAAAACTAAACATATGCCTAAGAATTTGATGAAGGTTTGAATCAAGATAACAACATTATCATTATTGTTTCTCAATATAATTTAACCATCGGTCTGAGATGGGCACTTGTCATATGTATCAATAAGTATTCAAATCATAAAAGAATGTGTTGCACGCTACCATACATACGACAATTTTAGAAAAAGCATTATGTATATTACCAAGCTAGTAGAGTGTATATGTTACCTTATAAAGTCCAATAGGTCCTAGTCATGCAACGATTCCACGTACGTTTTATCGCCCACCTGTGTCTGCTCGACAGGAAAGTTCACTATAAAACGTTTTTGTCTGTGGGGAGTCGTCGCGGTCTCGCCATCCCGTTACAGGCGGGTTAACACATGTTTTCACAATCCTGTCTGTAGATGCTGACTCATGGGAGGAGGTTATCTATCAAGCATCCATTTTTTTTTGCATTTTATCATCCCTCCATCTAACATTTCTTTTATACGAAATAATTCATCCCAGAACGAACCGATAAATGCAGTCACCAGCCCATGATATAAGATTTGCCATAATTGAGGGCAATCCATTAATCATCAGTCGCCTGGTTAACTTTGTTGTCAGTTGAAAAATAAAATTCAAGAAGTTTCGCTGCGCGGCTCGGTGACTGCTAATGAAAGGGCATGTCTACTGTTGTCATTGACCTCATTGGCATTCCTTTGTTTCAACATTTGGCGCGTGTACGTGTACGAATATGATCATTTTGTAGACTGGCATAGAACATGTGTAATATAACAATAGTTTAGTATACGGGTACATACTGCCATAATGCACGCCAGCCGGGTTAATCCTGAATAAACAATATGATATGATGGTTTGCAGCCTCACATTTGAAATGTCCGACCCTGAATTTAGCCACGATCTAATGAGAAACATGTATGCGCTCAACTTTTCCGTGCATGACTTGTGTTACATGGAGCTTTAGTTCGACATTGTTTGAGAGTATGAATGCTTGCGATAAACAGCTTGCGGAGCTTGTCTTTGGTCGTTTCGAATTCAATAGACATACGTACAACGTTTAACAATATGAATGTAGTTGTAGATCACACCAAGTGTCCTCCTGTGATAAATGCATACTCAAAAACTATAATGGTCTTTGATGTAGTTAATGATAGAAATAAGAGCCTTATCCGAACTTCAAGCTAAGCGAAGTTCGAAAGAGCTGTGAGGCTAATGTATCGCATTGTAAAATTGATCTACAGAGAGAAGGAGGTATGAGAGGGGATCACGGGCAGTAACCAGGGATACAGAGAGAATGAGGTATGAGAGGGGATCACGGGCAGTAATCAGGGATACAGACAGAAGGAGGTATGAGAGGGGATCACGGGCAGTAACCAGGAATACCGGGAGAAGGAGGTATGAGAGGGGATCACGGGCAGTAACCAGGGATACAGGGAGAGATATGAGAGGGGATCACGGGCAGTAACCAGGGATACAGGGAGAGATAGGTATGAGAGGGGATCGCCGGTGGATACCAGGGATACAGGGAGAAGTCAATATCCCCTAGAACCGGTTGCTACTAATCGATCGAGTAATATTGCTTTGTTCTGAGTTTGAAATTCTACATCTGTCGATCAGGTCGATGCTTAACGTATATGTCTGTTGCATCATTATCATACACTATGTATTATATACTGTTAGTAAGATGTTTGTACTCACAATGTTGAGCGGTGACCATTGTAAAAATGAAGACAAAGCATGGCACAATGCTCAACATTGTGAGTGCCATGGTTGCGTTGATTTAACTGCTCGGCCCGGTAATTGTGTCTCTGGTATTACCGATAGTTAGTTTTTAGTTAATAAGTGACACACACAATGTTTATGTTTCAAATTAAGATTCGTATATTTCTTCAGACGGACTTCAGAAAAAGTTGGGATATGCTTATCATTAAGGTTGGCTACATGTAACTTACTGCGCATATTGATAGAATGCATAAGTTCTCAGTTTCACCATGCTTACGACATAATTTTACGATAATGCTGTATTGTAGCATCATAGAATTCGATTCATTTTTATGATTACAATTATTGAAATGTTATGTAACTTGTGTAACGGGGTGAACATTGATATTATACAAATCATATTATCATGAAATTGATAAACATTGTAAGCAGATGCAAACATTCAGAAAATTGCCCTCATAAATATGATATATTTCTAGATACGGTAATTCTGTTTTTCCTCAGTGTACAAATTAATGTTCCTTTTTACCATGATCATCCATTAATGAAATCATAAACTTAAATACGCAAAGTGTCCGTACCTGTGAAATATAGACCCGCACTACTGAGAATTGTAGGGTAGACGTTTGTGCTGTCTAGCGGCCATTTGTCGTAGGTGAGCAGCCTGATCCCCTCGTGTCTCAGATCCTCCCTGTCTGATGAGTGTCCGGGATGGTGTAACTTCTTCTTGATATACCGGTCTATCAACGGCGCGGCCATTTTGTCCTCGGAAAACCGAGCAAACGAAATCACAATAGAATTTACAAGCAGGAGCACATAGTCATGAAGAGTAAAGGCTATCTTTAATAACAGGCATACCTGGCACAATAATCAAAATGATATCAGCTACTGATTTCGTCAGCTGTTGATAACGGTAATTTTTACTTGAAAAAGAAATCCTGATCAACATTTGACCTATTGACAAAATAATAATTAAATATTTGACAAGACTGGACATGTTAAGTATCCATAGTTGTTAATTATAGATAGAAACAATTGGAAAAGAACGTTTATGTATTTCATAAAATCTAGGGGTGTGACTGAGACTTTATTCGACAACTGACAATGATCAGTGAACGTAGACTTCAGGGGTAAATATATAAAACGAATCCAAATATATTAGCATTCGACTTTTCAAACAGGGTCAAATAATGTCATTTCGGAAAACAAATCACAGGCGTGGAAAATCAGAATGCCCCCCCCCCCCCTGGTATAAATATTCCAGGTATATCAAAAAAAAATTCGCGTAGTAAAAAAAATATAGCATGTTATTGCGAAATATTGCCTGCTGTTCACGAAAATAAGTTTTATGTGTTGACGAATATTTGACAAATACAAATTGTATTGAATATGGTTTCACTGTTGCAAATTGTTTATCAAAATACTGGGCTAAAGTGCAAAAAGTAACCTAATATTTTTAAAATTGCTTGCTTCTAATTGGAAACTTTACCCATCTCCCATTCATATAATACCAAATAATAACATTTTCCACACTGGGGCTAGTGTATGCCTGTCAAAACAGTTTCAGCGTTGGCAGATTTAATCATTTTAACATAAAACATCTAAATATAATGAAAATACTCAAGAAATATGATGACATGTCGGCACTTGTCACATAATAAAGGCCACACCTTTTTGATTCCCCCTGAAAATTTGCATTGACCTTCACAAGTTAAGAGACATCTGTAAGATGTGGTCTCAATCATTTTTCTCATTTGGAGCAATGTGTGCGTGCTATATGATCATGATACCTATAGGAATTG
>JAXGGS010347394.1:0-13252 GCA_035585475.1 Armandia brevis
GACTAATGATATTACGGCTCCCCTTATATGACATTCTCTACCTTGCCAATTAGCCGCAGTGAACGTCTCCTCGAAGCTGATCGTTACAAACCATGCTCTGGATGAATATCCCAGTTCGTGTGAAATAAAAACAAAAAATACATCTATGTTTGCGTAACATTATTCACATTACCGTTTATGCTCCAAAACTCTGTTAGAACAAAACAGTTGTTAATCTAAAATATTTACACATCACCAATAATAGCTTACTCTTTTGGGTGTTGTTTGAACACGGAAATGTCGATCTAAACTGAATAAATGATCTGCAGCTGGTATCTGGATAACATTGTACATTATTAATTGTATCCCTTCTATCATGCAACATTGGTCCTGTATACCCTTCAAATGTACCGCCTCAGTGTTTTGCCCTGTTCATATATATAACTCGAATGATTCTACGATAATTACGGGTTTTTTAAAACTGTGACTTCTCATCTGTTGTTGTTATTTGACTCCTTCAAGGTTTCTCTGAGGACAATCAGATAGCAAGTGACATTTAGTATCTGATAAAACATGAATTACAAGAGAAGTCATCGATTATGTGTCACCTTGTGACATGTCCCGCTTTGAGCTGTATCTCTAAGAAGTTGATCTGGGTTAGTGATAAATTGAGGTTTGTTTCAAGGTTTGTTTTAATCTCCTTTCGCAGGATTCCAAACTAGTGAATGCCGTGTATCTATTATTACTTAAATGATACCGATTATGTCGTAACAGTAAATAACGAACTATGTAGTGGTAGTCATATAACTGTATTTGCATATCGCGGCTTCTGATTTCCAGTTCCGTAACTGCGTGAGCAATCTATTCATATCAGACCTTGCCCTGTATCCGTGGCAATGCAATGGACGTTAATCGGTAGATATAGGATACCATTTTGTAACAGCAAGATATTTTGTAGATATGTGAAGCACTCCTGCCACTAAAACAATAGGTGTACTATTATTAGCGATAAAAACGCATGGCCTTTCGGCCCTCATTCCCCTGGGTGAGCAAATTCCATAACATCCTTCTGCCAATCTCAGTTACTACTTTGACCACACAAGGAGGTCATTATTTTGATAGCAGTAAAAATATAGAATATATGTCTTGATTATTTCAAAGAAATTATGAAAACAGTAAATTTAAGGGTCAACAAATATACATTCTGTGTCTCCGAGGAGGGCCTTTAGAAAGTATGAATACTTGACACTCAATGTCTAAATCATCTGCAGACAAGTGAGCTTATCTTGAGTCTGACTCGAAAGATATATTCAGCGATTAAGCGTAGAGAACGACCTTTAGTAATGTATTCAAGCGGCTTTGCAACAAGTAGACAATTAGTCTAAGTTAATTCGGACAAATGTAATGTAATATATGTTGCACATGACAATGATATAGAGTAGCCGCAAACTGATTCCCTGTAACTTAGCGTACTAAAGCCCTAGCGAACTCTGATAACTGCATATAATTGTATTTCATAATACAAATATAGCCTAGCGTGTTTACGATTTGTTTGTCTTTTAAATAACAGCGAAAAAAGGGAGACATTCGAGTTTATAACACCCGGGTTTTCACACTGGGTGTATCAGGTCACATTGCGCATTAACAGATGTGACGTCAAGAATGGATCGGTTATTAACAGAAGCAGGTTTGTCTTCAGGGCTTCAGTCGGTTAGTTACGAGAAGCTCAATCATCCCGTCATCTCAGACAATCCGCTACCAGCTAAGTAGCTGCTAAGTATTAACTCGACACGTGAGCGACACGAGGTGCACGTAACTAAGCGTGAGTTTTACAAGGTGATTATCTGTATGACGCTGTGACAAGCGGGATAGGGTTAATCCTAAACTTTACTGCATGGTCATACATCAGAACTAAACCGAAGTTCACTATAGATGTAGACCACGGTACACTATTGAAAGTTCTCCTAGTTGATATGAAATGGCCAGTTGTTAATTCAATTCCGCGGAAGATAATAATCATACACAACCATTGATTACTTACAGTTTTTCCCTGCGCGTCAACTTTACATGTTTGTCACTGCGAGGTGCTGCCATTTAAAAACGAGGTAATTCTGTTACTGTAATTGTAGTGATGTAATGCCAGGGTGAATGCATCTAAAGAATGTGTTTAGTATATCGTATATCGTTTAGTATATCACTCACTCACCAGGTAAAACCTTTTTTTTTCTTTTGAGGGCAATAATAGATACATATAACTACAAGAAGGTTTCCTGCAAAGATGAAAAAAAGGTTTTTTTAGGTGAAAGCGGCCCATATACTTGGGTTGTTTTTCGCATGTTCATACGGATGGGGTCGATAGGCAAGCAACAATTTATATCTGTGCATAATAATACAATTGGAGTATGTATAGTATGGTAGAGGTTTATAAGATCATTTGGATAGAGTTAATGTTTAACATTCTGTTACTCTTAGTCCCGTATTCACTTCAGAGACGCTGACGCGTTTGTGGTGTCAAAAAGGACAAAATCAAATTAAATCTTGCCTCATTCATCAATTGTTCTTGATTAATTTAAACTAAGTCAGTTTTACTGTGAATACAAAGCTGCGTTCCCGCTGTTTAGAATTCAGAAGTCGTCTCCATTACCATTCTCCCTCATCCGGTTGGTGTTTCTGCACCTTTAGTAGAAAACTTCTCACAAGTGGCGCTAGATATTCACAGCACGCTCAGACTGGGTGGGTTTTTTAACGGTGATTCCTGTTTAATTGGTGATTTCTCACCAGAAAACTGTTGCTGCTAACATTAATTGATGAGCTTGGAGGTGATTTGTGAGTATTTTGGGTTTGAAGAATCATCTAGTGAATGAATTTTAAAGAAAACGGAGCATTTTAAGTATTACAATTGATTATTGGTTCTTCCCTTTTTCGATGTTTTAAACCATTATGCTGGAGGTAAGTCGGTGTTATTTGTTTCGCTCTCCCCAAACCAGGACTACATATATATATACAGCATACAGAAGGCAACAGGCGAATCTGAATACTCTCGCTATGTATGGGTGGAGGTGACAGTAACATTGTCAGTCTGCACTGAGGGATCTAGTCAATTCTTCGTACTTGTTTACACCATATCTAAGGCCAAGGCCAAATTTTACCCCTGGTAAGTCCCCGGGGAAAGGAATAGGGAGAAATTTACATTCCTAGTTTTGGATCTGGATTAAGGTACAGCAGCGGAAGTGCAGAGCACCGCCAAGAGGTGGATAGGAAATATATTCAGCTTGATGCAGGACAGCGTGTTGGTTTGTTTTGATGACCGGAAGTTGCGCCGCGCCGCTAGCAATAGGCCACAGCATGCTGCTAGTTTACCCGCATCAGACAGAGACGCGCAGCTTTCCGTCCCTTCTACTTCTGCTGTAGTAAACAGAATGATCCGATCTGAAATCGTATTGCAGTTAATATTTGCCTTATTCCAGATGTCACATAGCGTTTTAAGAACGACCTAACACAACTGTCAGTGTCAGGCATCAAATGAGTGCCACTTACTTGACTTTGTAAAATTAATGTGATGTGGAGTAAATATCGAAGGCTTGAAAACGCAAACAAATCACTGCTTTTGAAGCGTAAATTAAGTAAAGGTTTCAAATATGTCGAATGCCTTAAGTCATGGAGGAAACAATATGTAAGTGCTAAGACAGAATTGTCTGACGTAAACCTCTGATATAATATTGTGTTTACAGTTAAAGTCTTCTCCATACCAAATGATCTTCCATGTTCTGGATGATTATCACCCTTCAAATTAAACAAAAGAAATACTATTAAAGTTTCCTAATCACCTTTTATGCGCCAAAACTCCAACATATCACCAAGCGGTTGTTCAATTAACTTCGCCAATGGTAAATACTTACTCTTGTGACCGTTGTTTAAACTCAGAAATGGGGAGTTAAAGGGGTAGATTCCAACTAGGTATATCAACCACGACTTATATTTGATTATAATATTGTTTTGCAGCCGATACCTTGATTGTATTGACACATTATTGTAATCTATCATGTACAATCTCCTGTATATCCTTCAATCTCAAATCGAGAAAAACTACCGAATCAATGTCGTCTTCATACATGTAATCAAAATGATTCTACATTAGTCATAGTTGGGTTCTCTTGTAACGGTGTCTGACTTCTCTTCTGGTGTTGTTATTTGACTCCTTCAAGGTTTTCCTGAGGACAATCAGATAGCAAGTGACATGTAGTGTCTGATAAAACACGAATTACACGAGAGGTCATCGATTATATGTCAACTTCTGACATGTCCCGCTTTGAGCTGTATCTCTAAGAAGTTGATCTGGGTTAGTGATGCATCCAGGCTTCTTCCAAGGTTTGTCTGACCTTTCTCCTTCAAGATTCAAACCGACTGAATATACTGTATCTATTTATCGTGGCCTATTACCGATTAAATATTGTGGCAGTATTCGACAAACTATCTAGACGAAGTAGTCTCATAGCTACATTCACATGTCGCGGCTTCTGATGTGTAGTTCCGTAACTTGCCATTTGAGGTGGACAGCGAAATATGAGTATTATGTCACCGCACGTCATGCGTCAGGCACGAAGGGTTCCGAAGTTTTTCTATCATTATTAAAAGTGATGTCATGAATGAATGACAAGAAACCAGAAGTAGTTCAGCTATTAGGAATAATGTTGTTTTAATCCGAGGATCCACATTTAATCGGTCAAGGTAAACGTCTCGGAACTTATCTGCTCCACACGTGAGTGACCGACGGTGCTCGTAACTAGGCGTGAGTTTAACAAGCCAGTTATCTGTAAGACTCTCTGACAAGCGGAGTAATCAGATACTTTACATGATGGTCGCACAACTTAATTAGACCACAGTTCACTAGATGTTGACCACTGTACACTATTATAATTGTTGTTCCTTATTAATGCAAAGTGACGAAAAGTTAATTCAATTCCGCGAGAGATAATAACTTTACATAATTATCTATTAATTATATTTCGGTGTACCCTGCGCATTGACATGAATGTCCCTGCGAGGTACTGTCAGTGTGAGGGAAGTATACTTATCAAGCATATATATGTATATACAAAGCTACTTTCCTACTGTTTAGATTTCAGACAGAGTCACCATTACCAAGATGCTGTATTTGAATATCTCAGAAATTCGTTGCAAACTATCGACATAATAAAAAGACGAACAGTTGCCTAACAGTGATTGTTTGTATTTCAGTATCTGGTTATCATGGAAGATTCAAAGTAAAGTAATTAGTAATAGATTTTTTCCGAATTGGATATTTTAAATCAATAAGCTGATGGTTTGTCCGTGTGTTTTTATTTTTGCTCCCGCCCTAACAGGACTAAAACAGCAAGCGCATGTGAATACTCTCAATCAGTATAGGTGGCCGTGCAATTGACTTTCTGGCAGCACCCCCTAATTCAAGGAGTGCCCCGTTCTTGTTTACAGAATATTCAAGGACAAGGCCAAACATTAGGTCCCACGGGAGGAAGGGCTGGATTGCGGAAGTTAAATTATTAGTACTGGTTCTGGATGTAGATTCACCGAAAGAAGTTGAGAACGCCACCAAGAAGTGGAAAGGAATTACATACAGCTTGATGCAGGATAGCGTGTTGGTTTGTATTTATGACCGGAAGTTGCGCCGCGCCGCTGACAATGTACCGCAGATCACTGCTTGTTTATCCACACCAGGCGAAGACGTTTCCTCTGGATCTGCTGCGGTAAACAGAATCATGTGATATGTGATTCTAGGTGCGCGCACACAGTGAAATATCTCATAACTTGATGTGTGGTTAACGTTTGTCTAATTCCAAAATCTACATACCATCTATAGAACGACCTAATAGGTTCCCCTTCCCCAACACATCTCTCATTATCCAGCAACACTGATATCTCATAACCTAAAGCTAAACTTGATGTGTGGTTAACGTTTGCACACCAGGCAGAGAAGCGCAGCTTTCTGTTTTTTCTACATCTGCTGCAGTAACCAGAGGTACACGCACACAAGGAAATGGTTCCTTACCCTTAGCTAGTGAAGGTCAGCTGACAATAAGCGGCTAATCACAGAAGGGCTATAAGACGATAAGATGATATATTCAGCTACAACATTTGATAACTAGTTTCAGGGTTGATTCGAAGCCAAAGGATCACTATTAACCTGCAGAGTACTTTCCTCATTGTGTACGACTAATATTATCTAACTTCGTTTAAAAAATGAAACAATAAGAAATCGATGTATATGAATTCCTTTGCAAAGCGTCCGATTATTCTTGTCTGACTTCTCATCTGGTGTTGTTATTTGACTCCTTCAAGGTTTTCCTGAGGACAATCAGATAGGAAGTGACATGTAGTGTCTGATAAAACATGAATTACACGAGAAATCATCGATTATGTGTCATCTTCTGACATGTCCCTTTCATGGCTCTGTTACAAGCAGGAAAATCTAGGTCGCAACCGTTTCAAGGGAAAATTCAAGGTCTCAGATGCCTGTAAGTTGTAGGACTGATATTTAGTCCGTAGATAATTTTAATGAAACCATTTATATACAGAAAACATTCCATGAACACTTTACATACATGCCGTATATATAACCTAATTTTCCATATGGATTTTTAGATTCAATGAACTAATTGGGAGGATTGCACTTTTCATTCAATAAAATCATCACGGTTTAACACGTCCAATTAATTTGCGCATGGCGTAAGTTTGCCAATGCAGGCCAATTAACAATGTAGGAAACGCTTATATAACTTAGTAATAAAGTTAGTTTCCCCTCTCTCTCGTGCGTTGAAATAAGGTTATTTGTTCATTTCGTTCAAATACCCAAGTGTGCGCTTCTGATAGTGTACTGTGGTCTGATTAAGGAGTACGTTGGTCTACTTCTGCCATCTTACATACGGTCAACGCGCCGCCATTACCATCTCTCTGTGACAGCGTCATAGCCTACAGCTAATCACCTTGTAAAACTCACGCTTAGTTACGTGCACCTCGTGTCGCTCACGTGCAGAGTTAATACGTCCTGAGACGTTTACCTCGCTACTTAGCTGGTAGGGGATTGTCTGAGATGGCGGGATGATTGGTATTGTCGGATCTAGCCGCGCCTGAAGACCTACCAACTCAGAGCCACTTCCGTTAATGAGCGGTCCCCGTGTGACGTGTGCAACATGCGGGTATCTGGTAAACAGCTCCTCCCACTACAGCCATGCTATGTACAATTTGAATACACTTTGACCGTTCCTCAAAAGAATGGCCGATCTGCTTTTAAAAATATACGACTTTCGTACCCTAGTTCAGGTTTATAGCTGTATGATATTATACAACTTGTTTGAATATATACCTGTGCTAGCATTTGCCGGACATCTTCAAGCCAAATGATTTAAATGAAGACTCATATTAGTATCATCATTTTGGAGAAATGCTATGACTAGGAATCGTGGCCTAGTTTTTCCAATGACGTAAAAAACACTTTTTACTGAAGGTCGGGCCCCATGCTTCGGCTATATTTGATCCGACCCATGGTTACCCCACCTTGCTGCAAATGGTTGTGACATTGAGTGTCAAGTTTACACACTTATTTCTCGCATTTCTCGGAGAAAGCTGATGAATATTTCCCATCTTAACTGTTAGTGGGTTTCCTATTTAAGCTGATAATGACATTTTCATTTACCTATATCATAAGTGGAGTTGTTTGAGGTAAACATAGGCCTAATAACAGCTATTTGTAAAAAGGGTATGCTGTCTTTTGTTCAGCCTGAGAGGGTTGAGGGGTGCTAAGGACTTGTTAAAAACAAATAATAGAAGCGAAAGGTGATTATTTTACAAAAAAAAACATTTCTATAACTACTATTAGTTTGCTCTCGCGATAGGCATTTTATTTGTTTTTACCATGTCGTGTATTCTGTTCAGTGCATGTGCTACATGAGAACGGTTTACTTTTAGTGATACAGTGCTTAAAACTATAATGGATATACTAGTAAGCAAAAGAAAACACCGTAAAGTACAACAGCAGTTTATATAAAAAGTTTAGTTAACTTCCCTCTTCGTATTGTAAAATGTAAATATCAGTGCTGATTTAAGGGGCCGCAGCTGTTGAAACATCGATTTGAAATCCAGCACTAAACCCAACAACAACTAACCGCCCAGTTTTCTGATGAACGAAACGCTCCGATAGGATTGAGTTGTTTTGTTTCGCCACCTGAAACGGTTTGGAAGAGCGGCGCTAATGGGTTTCACCAGTTTTGTTGCGCTGATAATGTGATTGTGTGATTTTAGACCACAGTTCGGCCACTCCGGTAGATGGTCCCGGTAACTGATATGGCGCCCGATGTTTTATTGTGCCCCTGTTTTTTACATATTAGATCACTGGTTCAGATGACGCATGCTATATGACAACCGACAGTGAATCCTTTCAACGCTGAAACGAGATCATCGCATTTAGAAAAGTTGAACGCTTCAGCCAATGAGGACGTGCAGGTGCCTATTCTATATTTTACTTGATTCCCGCCGTCGCTCCCTAAGCTTATGCCAAATAAGTGCTGCGTCATGAAACAAGTATTTTCTTGACTGGAAGTAAATTTATTTTTGTTTAATACTCAAAACACAACTGCTTTCGGAGGAGCTTCCTTGTATTTTAAAGGACCGTACAATAGGTTCGACTTTTCGGTAACCCAATTTCATTCCATTGTTGTGGTATAGTTTTGAGTTAATTTCCCATAGAAATATCATTTTCATGTAGTTAACTTATAGGGGGATTTCAGATTCCTCCGCTTCTTTGTTTCCAATGAAACAATTAAAGCAACGACTCTTGGGCAATTTATGTATTAAAATGGGCGTGCCATCACTTTTCATCCCAACGTTATGAAAGTCATCCTGTTTGTAGATCCACACACAATATAAACAAGCAATCCTCAATGTTCCCAACCCAGCCAAACCCAGACAAATTATCTAAAAGTAAAGTTTATGGCACATGTGGTCAAGATTTAGATTGAACGTGTTGATATATTGACAGTAATATTGAATACCTCCCGGAGGTAAATCCTACCTGCCTTGTGACAGTGACAGAAAAATTCGGCTAATGCAGTGCTCGGAGGAGATAAATCCGAAGAAAACATCAAAACCTCAATTTCGTACTTGATAATTGGCCGCCTAGAATGTCGTTGGTTCGCTCGGAGTGTTTTACTGCATTCATTATACAGTGAAACTGAGAACACGATGTGAGTGTATAAATAGCCGAGTCATGGTCAGTCCACAGTTAGCTACGTGCAATAAATCAGAATATGTCAAAATATTCAGTTATCATTGGTTATTTTTACCATTGCGATCAACTGAGATTTGTACTAACATCTTCATACACCCCGTCCCTTTATATATATAACTTTTCAGAGCTAAAATTGAACATAGTTTTATTGACGAGTATATATGTTATACGGCTGTCCTTGCTCATTGACCTTCCGGAGAGTAATTATGAGTTAAGAAGACATTCATTCGTCTTCCGAGTATTTGCCGGAGAGAGAGAGGACCCACAGGAGCACACTGATAATGTCATCTGGTAGATTTCCGGATATTGGCTTCTGGTGGCTTTGCTCATATATAAAGATGAGGCGGATGGGGACGCACGGGATCATACGAGGCGGCGTCAGAGGTGAGACAGTGATCAAGGACAAACATGAGATGAGGTCCTCATCACAGCTGGTGATTGACTCCGCTACCTAATGCAGACCCTGCCTGAAGAAGCCTGCCGCATGTCCCGAGTTATCATAAGAGTTAAACAGTTCTTCCTCACTGTTTTACAAAAAACAAAATCACAGGTATCTATAAGAACACTAAATGATATCCGCACGATGCTTTAGCGCCTAGTCGGTGATGCGTTTCACGCATTATTAATAAATGTATGTCACGTGATGTGCGTACGAAAGCTTACTAGACTTAAACACATGTTAAATATCGTGCCTACCGAGCTCATGCCTCAATGTATCCAGCTGAGCAAAATACGTGCCGGCTATATAATCACACCCTTCTGATTTGCGGTTTAGAAAAAGAAGTTATTGGTCTGCATATTTAATCACTGAACTAAATAACCTGAATTATCCATTTACTGAACGATACCTTCGTATAATTACTTGTCTGCAACAACACCACACCATATACCCAAGTCTCGGGTTAAAGCAATATATGCCAATTAAGATACATTTGCTGGATAGTATTCACATGAGATGGAAATTATTACCACTTGTATGGAGCGATTCCTTGCGCTGTTGTAAAGACGATATAATTATCCTCACTCCACGTTACTCCTACAATTTCCTGTAGTAGAAAATCGGTTCTTTAGGAGCGGTAATCACTTAGGAGTGCCCTAATAATAGCCGCTTGCTCGCAAATAGAAGCAGAATTCGCTCATAAACATGGGTGGTCATCCGGGGGTTCATGTGGAGTTCACGACAAACCGCTATAACGCCAGGGTATCACGGCCAGACCGGAAGTGCGCCGACCGGAAATACACAGACCGGAAATACGCAGACCGGAAATGAGATCCTCCGGAACAGTGAAGTAGACGGTAATGGCGGAGAAATATCTAACAAGCGACAGGAAATAACATGGATTTGAACAAGAGGTGACTGGACACGTTGATTCCTTTCAGGCTAAAAATGTAGACGGAAGAGTGAACAATATGGCTGCATCCATGCTAGAAATGTTAACTAAAGGAGCCAAATTCATCCTGATTTAAGGTCGACGCCACTTTGGATTAAACCATACATAATCGATTATTTAGAAATTCAGTTTGGATCAATTGTGGCCTAAATCAAGACCAGTGAACAAAATACGGATGTCATGATTATCACCCTTCAACAAAGGTCGAGCCTCCATCGCCCTGACCACGTGATTAAATTGCTTCGCTCCCCTTGCATTGATCTATAGCGGTACACCACGTCTGCACCACGTCTGCACCACGTCTGCATCATGTCTGCACCATGTCTGCACCATGTCTCCACCATGTCTCCACCATGTCTCCACCATGTCTCCACCATATCTCCACCATGTCTCCACCATGTCACCACCATATCTCCACCATGTCTCCACCATGTCACCACCATATCTCTACCATATCTCTACCATATCTCCACCATGCTGACAAATTGCTGTTGTGTGACAGGTATTGATTTTATGGCTTATTTGACCTTGTTTGTGACCTAGTGTGTGACCGGGATAAGTGTTGAGGCGGCCTTCTGTAGCGGAGAGTTACAGGGGTCACATCCCATAGAGCGGCACTTGCCGTCCCCGCTACAGAATAAACCCCGTTAACGAGAGGCGGCTTTGACAAACACATTCTCAGCATCACCCTGCATATGTCTTCCAGCGACACGTAACGATCTTCTAGGCCGTTTTCTGAGTTCACACGTAATTGTCATGACTTCAGGACTATATTTGAGATTCTTACCACAATTAGACAAATCACAATAAGTAGGCAACATGATGATTTACAAATTACTTCAGTAGGTCAGAATTCTACAGAAACTAAAGATATATTTATGCAGTCTTTTCCACTGCAGGTGTGAGTTGATTATAATAGTTTGTAAGTTCAGCAACCACTATTAGTGTCTCAAGTGTATTCTTACAGGGGAGGCGCTTGCATCACAATACTCAGTTTCACAGAAAGATTAAACAACGACCTCTTTGTTTCTGGTGTATGCCCTGTATGCTGAATAATTAGCTTATGTCAAGTTATCCTGTGTTCTACATACTGTCGATGCCAGTTCCAACACGCGCGACTAATACATACATGTACTATGTACAGAGGACATTGGTCCAGATGTGGCTTAAATAAGCGGTACGTGAGTTCAGAGCTGGTCAGGACTAACTTCCTGTGACGGCTACAATTTGCTAGCGGCGGCACAAACATGCTCGACAACCGGTGGTTACTCCGGGGATAAATACGGTAACTGAGCAAGCAAATTAGGCAACTGCGTTTGTAATCTAGCTGTCATAATAAATTATGTTTGACATGATTATCTGTGGCAGAGTTCTCGCCCTATTAGCATATTTCATATGGATTTCTTCCTAACAAGCCGACACATGCAGCGCGACTTCTAATATACCAGGCAAAACTTGAATTGAATATGTTTGTACCGTTTTGCTGCATTGCCTTGGATATAGGTCACTGATCCGCGAGTTATTGGAGTAAAGCAAGCAAATAAGATTTCCAGGAATTAGCTGGACTATTTTGATAACACTTTCTTATATGCTATGAGCTAGGTTTATCAGAGAATAAACCTATATGTTATTGCATTGCGGAAAAGTTGAAGGGAGTATTTGTGTCCAATATTGAAACAACATCAACTCCCTTGATTTTGAACATAGGAGTGGCGCATGTACAATCAATATTACCCTGCTAACCTCCACAATCTCACCATTTTGTCTTTAATTCTTTGAATTGTGATTAAATTATTCATTCGCATTTGATAAACAATAAGAGGAGACAAATTTTGCACACGGCTTTCGTCGTACGCACGTGTCACCTGCAACGCTTAACAAGCCATATAATCACTGAGAATTTCTGCACGTAGCTGTTTTAATGTGACGCAGACAGTACATAACCAGCCATATCATTGGCGCCTTGAATCTTTCAGGGTGGAAATGTGTCCGCAGCAAAGTGCCACTGATGGCTGGTAACATAATTCCACTGTCGCTAATCACCCTGCCATCTAATTCCTTGTCGGTGAATTAGGGAGTGCCGCAACACACGTAGGTTTCACTTAGGTTTCACAACACGCCGATCAAAACATCGTCTACAATCACTACCTGTTGAGCTCGATCAAGTAAATAATTCATATGACACGGCTGGCCATAAACAAGTCCAAAAATCTGCTGTATGACCAAGGTATACTATGACCGACATTTTCTTATGAGCTGAGATTGGACAGCAATATGTAGCGTACGTTAGGCGTCTTAATTCGGACCCGCGATGTTGGTGCAAATAATAGCGATACTTCTTCGAGTCATTTCAGGCGCTGTAACTATCGACCTCGTTTTTAATCAAACTGGTCGGCACAGTCCTGCCGGAACTATTCTGCATCAAAGTAAAAAACATTTCACCAGCAGACAGTTCATTTATTAGGACTTGACTCGGGCATCAACCTATTTATTTCTGGCTACTGTTACACAGTAGTTGTGCAGACGGTGATGTATATCTACAGAGCGCAGGGGATGCATCTGACAGGAGGGACAAGGGCAGCTCCCTCCCCATTTACCCTCC
>JAXGGS010347616.1:0-13249 GCA_035585475.1 Armandia brevis
CCCCCCCCCCCCCCCCCCCCCCCCCCCCCCCCCCCCCCCCCCCCCCCCCCCCCCCCCCCCCCCCCCCCCCCCGGGGGCTAATCAAGTGGGTGTCCAAGGAATTTTATTTCTTTAAATAATTGTTGAAGAGGTTGCGCAGCAAGTATTGTTTAGAATATATCTTTTCTGACATTTTGGATGTGGTAGTTTTTTAAAGTTTGTTTTTAAAAATAATTACTATTGGTAAAGTGGCAAGCATAGCGGAGGAAATTGTTATAGTAAGAATTTCTCGGGGCAGAAAATTGATTGGTTGGTACTTATGTAAAAAATGGAGGGGGTTTTGGTGGTGAGTGTGATGAGGGAGAAAGGGGAGGGGAGCTCTCAGAGAATGGATGTGTCAGAGGTTAACTTGGTTCGTGTTGTGGAGGGAGGGCGAAGCTCTCAGAAAACGGGTGTGTCAGAGGATAACTTGGTTTGTGTTGTGGAGTTCTCATTGGGTGTGTCAGGGGATAAACTCCCTTTATAAACGGGGGGCGGATACAGGCGGATACAGTTTTTGTTGGGTTTTTTTCTGTTGTCACAGTAATGCGGGTGTAATCCAGAGTATTTTCATATTCATTTTCTATAATGGGTGGTGTGGCGGGTGATTTTTTTAGAAAGAAGGGGGAGGGGACTGATGTTGAACCACCATGATAGAACTATATATATTTGTTCTATGGTCCTTCTTATTGGATTGTATAACCCGCAGCGCGGGTTACAACAGCTAGTGTAGATAATTTCGAAAGATGCTTGTAATTTGTAATATTTTGCGAATATTCAGATTAAATCAAAAATAGTCATTTTAGAAGTGACACTGTCGATACTTCAGGTTACATCTAAAGGTGTTAGTCAGTACCATGATCAATATTAATCACAAAGAAACTAAACATTGTAAGACATCAATCATAAGGACAGCGTTTACCCAATTTATTCTTATCTCAACAAATGTATGTTAAGCTGAACTACATAACGATGTTAAACCGGACGCAGATTTTCATGCCATAATCACGAAACAATTGTTACCATAGATCATGTGTCGCCCGTGGTAATAGTTGGATGTAAATTGACGTTGTTATAATCTATCATAATGGATTATGCAAACATTCACAACGATGATTGGTTAGATAAGTTATACAAAGCTATCAGCCTCGGCGCATGTGATGTGGATACTCCCTGGATGTCCCTGGGTAATTGAGACGCATGTTTGCTGACGGTTCATCGAAATTAAAAGGGACCGGCATATCAAAGTTGATTCTCTGCGTGTAAGGCAACAGTCAGTATACATGAAGGGGTATATTGGTGAGTAATACTTGTTTGACACGCCGTCATGTGTTATCTTAATTAATTTATCCGCTAAAGTTAATCTTGGCTATTATCTCTTGCCCAACGAAGTTAATCATCAGTAATCATGGTCTGGCAACAGCCGATTCAATAAATACTATAATTATAGTAATAGAGCAAAGAACTCAGAATTTCCCAGTAATTGTTTGAGGCACCTGGGTAATTGGGATGTTGTGTGGAAATGATGAGTTAATGACTAGCGTTATGGGTTTGATCGCAGATCTGATAATGATTAAAAATGCGTGGTCGGTGGCAATGTTTACCACATATGATTTCTCTGGGCCGCCCACATGGGCATCTTCTCAATAAATGAGCATAAATAACTCTCGCCCTTAATTGTTGAAAATAAACAAAACGGGGCATCATTGAAAACCATCATCTTAAACATTTCTCTAACAAGATACTTAGGACCCTCGTACTGTGAGGATGACCACAAGCACCCAAATTGTCCCCAATAAAAAACAAATCGCTGCAACCATGGTGTCCTGGAGATGTAAATTCATTAAAAAACTGCACTATCGCAGACTTTGGTAAAGATTCAGAAGAACGTATTTGGCTGCCTGCATTATTTTTTAGCATTAAAGTGAGGGCCTTGGAATTTGGCAGCACACGACAGTGCATGGTGCTCAGAGATGTGGAAGCGTACTGGCGAGCGCACACGAACCCTATTGGGGTCCAGTGTCCATGCAACGCCAAACTTTTTCAGATGTGACAAATCGCCAGGTCAGTGATGTGACCCTCTATGTGCTCCAAAATATCGTGCGCAGACACAAACATTTCCTTAATACATCACAAGTTAGGATTCTGGTACATCTACCATGATACAAGACATGAAGGGTGCCCTGAACAGTAAAACGAACGTATTTGGCAAAATGATCATTTTGATTGCAGCCATTTTGTTTTCTGTGTCAGCTTGGGATGAGAACCCGGAGTATATTTGTCCTATTGAATGCTTCTGTGATGGCTCTACAGGAGAACTTAGGATCACCTGCACGATGGCTGATTGGAAGACCATTCCTCAGTTCCCTAACAAGACAAATTTGCTACGAACACATTATACAAGGATACATGATATACAGGACCAGGTTCTCAGTCATATGAAGAACCTTCACACATTAGATTTACTAACCGAGATACCGTGGATAGTAGATGAACATGCCTTCTCTGGATTACCGAACTTGAAGACATTAATCCTAACGGGACCAGCACAGAGTCCCGACTGTTTACAAGGAGCCAGGTTTGATACAGAAAACCAGATCAGGTTTGTGACATTAAAACTTGGTCTCACCCACATACCAGCTGGCGGGGTTTGTTACCTGAAGAAAATGGTTACTTTTGATTTATCTTACAATAAAAATCTCACTGATGCTACATTTCCACAGTGTTTCTTGGAGATGAATAACTTGCGGGATGTACATCTAAATAACACAATTTTGCAAGTATTAAAGAAGGATGTCTTTCATGCATTGAACAATTCATCTATTAGGTTGTTAGACTTGACAAATTGCAAAATCTCGTATATAGAACCTGAAACTTTCACACCTTTGCAGCTTTTGAGTGTTTTAAAACTATTACGGAACTCTTTTATTAAGTGGCCTAAAACCATATTCTTATCAAATATTCATTTGGAGGAATTGTATGTTCAAAAGTCGGGCACGTTGGGTCCAGGCAAAATAAGCTGTGATCTACTGCAGAATCTGAAAAATATCAAAGTGCTGAATGCTTTTATTGGCTACAAAAAGGTACAAAAAGATGCTAATCCTTTCTGCCAGACTTTCATCAACTTATCTTCTCTCACTCATCTGGTTTTGAGTTCCATCTTTCCCAACAGCCTGTCGAAAAAAGACTTTGACGTATTTTCGAAATCAAAACTAAGTAGCTTAGCCCTTACATTTGAGTTTTTTAGCAGATTTAGGATTAGAATAAGTCCCTCAGCGATGAGCCCACTTACACACTTGCAGCAATTGTCTATAGAGGGATCTTCTTTCGTATTTTGGGAAACTGGACTGGCAAATATATCGCTAAAATCATTAAGTTTTAAACAGATAAAAGGAAATTTTGTTTTGAAACACACATTTTTCAGTTCAGTTAGGCAGTTGATGAATTTCACAATCCTTCATGCAAATGTAGAATTAGTTCCCAGTTCATTTGTTGAAATAGGACAACTAAAAAATCTAGTAATGAGATATACGCTAGATAAGTATAAGCTTCCATTTTATTGCTTTAAAGCATTGGTTAGTTTAGAAACATTAGATCTTTCTTATAATAAATTGAAAGTTTTCAATAGTAATGACCTGGGAATTACACGAAACTTAAGGGTACTTCAATTGTCCCATAATCTGCTAAGCACTGTACATACATGGCGTTTTTCATTATTAAAACAACTTCATTTGCAATACAATAAATTTGGGGGTTCCCTTGCTGTTCCAAATGATCTTGAGTTTTTAAACTTAGGTGGTAATAATCTAAAATATTCAAATTCCCAGGCATCTGATGGACCAAACTTAAAAATGTTGTACTTGCTAGAAGTATCGAAACTGAAATTATTCTATCAATATGAAGCAAAATTTCTGTTTAGTTCATCGCCTAATCTAGAAAATCTGGACTTAAGTAGGAATCAACTTGGTGATTTTGATTGGCAGGTACTATTGCCTTTGAAACATCTGCAAATTCTCTCACTGAAAAGGAATAAGCTGACCACAGTTAATTTCACTCTTTTAATGAAATTGAAATCTTTATCGCAAATAATTCTTACATACAACTCACTCCACTGTAATTGTGAGCTTTTTTGGGCACGACAATTTTGTGTAGAACACAATATTAATATTGAATTTGTCGATTCTCTTGTAGAGCATCAGTGTACTGCTCCCCCGAATATGTTACAATATTCCCTGTCAACAATGCCTGTAACAGTTGATGATTGTGTCAACAAAACCTATCTGATAGCAGGAACAGGGACATCGATAGGAATACTGATTCTTGTGATCTTATCAACCCTAATATACAAAAAACGTTACTAAATACAGCTGTTTCTGTTCCATCTTCAGTCGAAAATACAGCACATTAAAGAAATAAGGGACGAAACCTTGTATAAATATGATGCATTTGTTGCTTATGCTCAGGATGACTTGAATTGGGTTGTTAATGATTTGTTACCAGAACTAGAATATGAGAGGGGCTACCACCTTTGTCTTCATCATCGCGATTGGTTACCAGGCGTAGAGGTGATGACAAACATCACACAGAGTATAGAACAAAGTAGAAAGGTCATACTTGTTCTGTCAGATAAGTTTGCTACAAGTGGTTGGTGTCAGGTAGAGGCCAGTATGGCTCAGCTACATATGTTGGAGGGTGGAAGAAATCCCATCATACTGGTGTTACTGAGTGAGATAAAAACTGCCACCATGACACCAACTCTGAGACATCTGATGAGTTCCCAGACATATTTACCCTGGTCTGCTGTAGAGAAAGAACAGCGAGGGTTCTGGAAGAGGCTAGCAGCTGCCATGAATACTGTTAAGCGACGACATAAGAAAGATGAAACCAGGGTCCCTGATAGCGACGAGGTTGTTAACGAGAGGAGATCTGTAGAATTAGATGGATTAGTTCATCAGTAGCTTGTTTTTATTCTTCTTATAAAACATAAGCCATAAGTACATATTACAGTTATTTTTGTTTATTCAAAATGTGGCGGATTTAAACTGAATAACAGTATTGGTCGTTACATTATCTTTACCTGATGTATTTAACTGTCTTTGTAATTGGTATTCTTAGATATTTGCCGGACCGTGATACGCTTAAGTTTATGTAATGCATTATAAAATATGTTCTTACAAGCATGCTCTAACTTAGTTGTCAATTATAAAGTGGTTGTTTTTGTGGCATTTGTTTTTAAGTATGATATTTCTAATCTTGTTCTAATATAATTTGTTCAATCCGAAAGTGTTAAATACAAAGAATGAGAATGTTAACATGTCATAGTTTAGATGTTCAGAAATGCGCGTCAACATGCATCGCATACCAATATGGGCTTTTATATAACTACTTCAATTATGTTTAAATTATAACAACATTTCACTTGATTGACGAGAATATTACCAAACCTAGAATAATCACTTTCACAATAACAAGTTATTAAGCTAGAACTATGTAACTTTTCTGTACACATTAACTTTCTTGGTTTAGAATTATCCTCTAAATGCGTTTACTGTAATCAACTTAAAGAAAATAAACTTCCGAAAATTGTGAAATGACTGGTAACATATTTCTCACTGACTTGTTGTGATAACCATTAAAATTTGACTTAACAATTGAACTAGGCAAGAATATTATCTAACTGTTTGCTTGGCTATGAATCGTTTGTTAATTTAGCTTAAACTTTACAGAGAGTGCTTTATCACACACCACCATCCTTAATCCTGCTAAAAAAGACTTTACTTTCTACTGCCCACTATGAACCGAATTACTGACACAAACATCAGGGAAATTGTAATTTTTCAACATTTAATCAAACACATTGAGATGAATTAGCAGGAACGTCGATTATCAGTAATACATACGACCGCGTGCCACATCATTTCGTGGGAGAAACACCAATGATAAGTTGAAAGTCTCTCGCTAGGCGCCTGCCCTATTCAATTCCGTACCTAGTCGGAGTTTTACCTTTCTCATATACCTGTGAATAGGAATACGTTTGTCAGAAGTGATAGAAAAAACAGCCTTGTGCATGCATGAATGTATGCATCATATCCCTGGACCGTGAAGATAAGTTTTCTCCCTGGTTTGAGCACGGACCGATGATTTCCAGTGGCCGCGTATTTGCATGTATGTGTCATTTCTGCTGAACTAAGGACACAGGTTAGACGATTGGACTGAATTATAGAGAACTGAAATATTGATGTGTTACTTTTTTACCACAATATGGAGAATTTGGAGAATACACCTCGCTAAAGTAGCGAAGTTCGTTATGACACTAGGGAAGCTTAAGTCACGTCATTTAAGGGAGTCCTTGGGGAAGCCCTTTTTAATTAGCTTAAACATTGAAAGCGGATAGGACTTTGACCTGCAATGGCTACATCACACCATATCATGTCTGTATGGCTTTAGCGGCTTTTGCGATAGGTTACATATGATATATAAGCACATATTCTGTTGTATTCAAGCAGTTATTTAAAGTTCAAGTTTATTTCTATTGCTAATCAAACTAAGATTCGTCTTTATGGCCTTTACATTCAACTTGTAAGTAAATCTGTACTGTGAAATAAGATTGCCAGTCCAAAGCTTATTTTCGATGTATTTCTGACACGCAGTCGATGATCAATATAACATGTGATTTGATATGCAGCCAGTACGTAGCTCAATGTGGTCTATAGGTCATCACACAAAGGTCAGATTTAGATCGTAATTTGATAGAATAGAACTTGACCATTAAACAGCTACATTGTAACTACAACAGAGTATGTGTTTTACATGTAATGCAATGAAGTGACATTTATCCAGCATGAAATGACCCAGTCACAGTTTTATCCATTTCCAATCGTTATTGTTGAATGGTTTCCCCATATATTTCATATGTAATATGTACTATGATTATATTCACAGGCAAGTTATACACGAGAAAGTTAATCACGACTAGCTTCACCAGCATGTCCAAGAGTTACGCTTATTACGAGGGCGAGGCGTATCACAAACATGCGTATGTTCAATCGGTCACCGCATCAAGCATTCACAACTTCGTCCTAGAAGTCGCAAGTAAGTTTAAGTCGATAAGAGTAATATTTAGATTAAGCAGATTTAGAATGTTTAAAGGTGCATACAGAAATGATGATACTTACAAAGATGATCACGTTAGCATCAATGATATGTTTCAGAGAAAGTAGAATTAGATGGAGATTTGTGCAGTATTTGTGACTATGGCAGCTCGGATGGCGGAAATGTTTTCAATTTGATGACAGAACTTGTTGGTTTGTATCTAAGTATTGACCTCTCCAGGTGCAAAATCGCTGACTAGATAAAATATATATTAAAGACCGATTGTTGTTTTAGCTGAATTTAAGAAACACCATGGAGACAAACTAAGAATACAACTGTTATTTGAGGATCTACCAAACAATGACTTCAACTCATTGTTTCAGGAAGCATCGGGTAGACATTTTAAGAATAAAATTTGTAAGATGCCTGTATAAGATTGATTGTCTTATATCAATGATTTCTGTCTTATCTCATTTCAGCTAAGAATTTGTTTGAGAGAGTTTTCATCAGTGGAGTGCCCACTTCATTCTACCAACAAGTTGTTCCATCGGAAAGTGTGAATCTAGCACTGTCTACCACATCTTTTCACTGGCTGTCAAAATGGTCAATAATAGTGATTATTTCTATATTAAATGTCTTGACATAAATTGATATAAACGATATTGACGCGATACCTGCTGCAATATATTTTTATTAATAACCCATCTTTGATAGCCCATCCGAGCTGAAAGACACCGTATCCATCTTAACAAGTGAAGATGAGGAGGAGGTTAAAGCCTGGTCTGAGGCTGCTGCGGCTGACTGGGAGATGCTGCTACTGCACAGAGCTGCCGAACTTGCCGGAGGTAGGTAATACATTTATAATTGTATGATGTCATCGTCACTGTTGTTCAATTAATCTATCAATGAGGGCTGGAGAACCAAACCTTAACTTTACATTCCGGCCTAGCTTCGGTACATGCATAGGCCTAAAGGTTACGTGGGGCGCTGATAAGTGTTACTTTTCAAACCAATACACTGATTTAATAGAGCAGATGTGAGTTTATCCGGCATAGTGATCATAATTCGCCGGAATAGGAAGCCGATGCTAGGGTGTCGCAGAAATCGGGGTCTAGATGACTGTGTAAAACGTAATTATGGTGTAAATGAGGGGGTTGTGAAGCAGGGGAGAAGCCTCAAAAAACACTTTATTTTAACTTTTACCCCTCCCACGTGCTCACAGAGTCACACGTGCGCTCCGGGCTGAGCACAATGCTTGTTGATACCTGTTATAATACTGTGGTATCGAATTATCGAACTTGAACAACAATTTCACCCGACGCTGTATGTTAAATATGAAAATATTATGTGTGTTAATGTATTGTCAGAAATCCGTGCTATTTTCACAGCTCTAGGAAAAAGAGAGCTAATTTAAGATATACAAGCGTGCCTATAACATGTAATTGTGTTTGTTTTTTCAGGTGATCGTGCAGTGTTCACAGTTCTGGGATGTAGGGAGTTTGATAAGCTTGCCATCACTCCAATCCGCGCTATGAATATTGTTTATAGACAGATGATAGCAGACGGACTTCTCACTGAGGTGCGAATTTAATTTCGGCTCATCAGCAAACCATTATTCACATAGTTACCTGGTTTTCATAGTTCAATCGGCTGTGCCACTTACATTTTATATTGTGTTCACAGGAGGAATTCCGGAGGACCTCTATAAACGTTTATCTGAGAAAACCCGAGGAGATTCTCGCACCTTTCCAGGAGGACAGCAAAGTGTACAGAGCTGGTTTGCGTCTGGTGTCCTATTCCTGGTCAGGAAGCTCCTATCAACAAAACAAACAATACAACAAAACTGATACAAACGGTAAAGTATAAAACAGACTCCTATAGCTAGTCAGGTCTATTCCCAGAGTCGATTACTGGATTTTTTAGGGTGAATTATTGCTCGTTCAAGTACATGACAAAGCTAGAAAAACATCTTGATATCGTTGTAATGTAGCCCTACATGTAGGCCCTGTTGTATATATCTAAAGTTCTGAGAACATATAAATGTCCACAAATATCTTAATTCAAGCCATTGTGAAAAATATATTAATTTACAGATATGGCAGCCCGCCTTGAGATGGCTCGAAAGATCGCCCTTGGTTACCGTGTGGTAACCAACTGTGCCTTCAGCAGCGCACTGTCGACTACACGGAGTAAAGAAGAGAATCTGGCTTTACTCGACCAGTTCTATTCACGGTACTACTTCTGACTTGATGCATACTACTTATTCAGCGTAGTACTACTGACAATATTAAACATGTACAATATACCCTCAAGATAACACAACCGTGTGACACTCGCGTCATGTGGTTATTTATATCTACACTGATTAAGCAAATAGTGTAATGCAAGGAAGGTCACACGATTTGATAATTAAACTTTAAATTGATAACCTAAGTTGTCCGTGTTGTATCCAGGATCGCCAGAGCATTTCATCAACATAGTTACATGCCTTATTCTATACTAGGACCTTTGTACTAATATTGCATATGTATAAAGTATTCGTATGATAACATTCCAGGTTCCAAGATATGATCGCAGAAGAACCCAGCAATTATGAAAAGGGATCCGACTTTTTGATTCTCCATTTAAAGAAAGTGGTGACTTGAAGAAATTGGGAATCTAAAATTGGAGCTTGCCATTGCAGGGTCTATCTACTTGTAGTAAAACAGTTATATCAAAGTTAATATGTCAGCTAATAATGTGCATAACCACTCTTTGATCCCAGTCAGTTAATGACATAGAGATTCAGCACAGTCAAACAAGTAACCTTATTTATGATCATGAATATGGTGCGAAAGAATGAAAGCTATAAAACGACATGTTTCATCCATTGTTTTTGATACGTCACAAGAACTCAATTGACATGTGCGATTGATGCAGATGGTACATGGGTCGTCGGTTTAGACCAATATTCTACGTCGCCGGCCGGGTCGTACCTAAAAGATATCTAGGTATAGAGGGATATAGAATTAAAAAGTTGTGTATTCTCTTATGACTAGAATGCCAATTACTTGACTAGACCATTTATACATTTTTCAGTATTTCGGTATATCAGTCCACATTTCTAAGAAGAGCCCTGAAACAAAACCTTACCCTAGCGTATCCCTTATCCTAACCTTGTTTATTTTATTCATTCATTTATTCATTCCTTCAACCATGTGTACATTGAAGTGACAACAATAAAGGTTAAGGTGTTTCTTATACTCGTTCATTTATTCACATGCATATATTGCTGTTCAGTTGAGCCATCCAGGGTTAGCAGTTAGGGGCACGGATAATCGTCAGTGTTGACAGATCAAACAAAATCCACACGTGCATTCTATTTTCGTAATCATTTTGTCAGTTAAATAATCTGTGTAAGCGCAATCGGTGTGTTGTATCTATATTCCGGTTCAAATAGAAAAGGCAGCACACAGGACATTTTGCTCACGTACCACATGTGTACCTCATGTATAAAATCAGTTATAGGACACTATTCCTCTCAGTATAAATGTATACACACACCCCCCGTGAGATAAACAGGCGAAGATTTATATTTGCGCTGACGTCGCATTACTGTAAACATTATATTCATTTAGCACAGAAAGTACCCCATACTTGTGTGGGTAACACACACATATACTAGCACATATTGACTTTATCATTTGATGAGCCTTATTTCAAGTCAGCAGTGTGATATAGGACCAATGTAATATATTCATTGGTAAAGATAAATATAATCCTGCTAGAATATTATATTACCAGTGTCCTGGGTATAGGGTGACATTCTCACATTTTAACCGGGTGGAATCATTGAAAACTGTCCTCGCGTCTAGAATAGGGCGATGTCCGGATTTAGCAGGATATGCGGAGACGGGATCAGTATAGCTGAAGATGGAGCAGCAGCTACACGCACTGATAAGAACCAGTCTTGTGTTGTCTTCTCAGACGCTCCCCTCTCCTCGGGGGAAACTTTCACCGTTAGGGTGACGAATGTTGGAGATAGGACGGAGAAGGTAAGTTACTACGTGTCCATGCTAGTATTCTGCCTGCAATGCAATGGATGCATGAACAGGTCACTATCAAGCCTGTCCATGGTGTTCAATAGTAATGTGTTAATTTTTAAATGAACAGTTTACTTTGTTTTCTACGATAAACTGATAAGTTTATCCCTGCTCTGCGTCGTATCGGTAACAAAAGCTAGATTTTAAAGGTTAATTATATCAGATAGAATAATGCCATGTAAGATTAATAAAATAGCTCTCAAGGGCTGCCCCTTTTTTAGATTTAAAAAAAAGCCACCCGCACCGCCAAAGCGATCCGAATAAAAAGCCGCCCGCCCGCACCAACTCAGACGCAAAAAAAGGGCCGCGCCCCGCACCACCTCCGAGTCAGTGGGGAAAAAAAGGGTGAAGATGTTTTCTCCCCCATAAAGTTTGTCTCTTCCTGGTTATGTTCTGGGTGAACACCACTTATTGATGACATATGACCCAATGCCACTATTTCAGCAAGAAAAACCGGGAAATAACGCCCACACCTTCATCAAAGCCCACCGCATCGCTGTTTCTCTCGGTAGAAAAAAATCGAGAAACATTGTATTAAATTTATGGGGCCTAAGGTGATTCATTTTACAATTGCAGACGGCTTCCTTGTATCTAGGACTAACCGAACAAGCCCCGGACGAGTGGAGAGAGAGGGGACAAACCTCGCTCCTGCATATGAAGAAGACCTGGTGTATCTGCACGGATGTGGGTTTCACGTGTATGCACGGACGTGGTGCTGGTTACTGTGATACATGGCGGGAGCGATGGGGCAGGAAGCACCTTCTCTCACCAGGAGGCATGCTCTCCGTGTCTCTCAGCGAGCACAGAGCTCTCTCTGTCATATACAACAACACAGAGATAGGGAACCTGTTCACAGGACTCCCGGAGGATCCTCTCTGGGTGGTTATAGAGGTCTTGGTACAGGAGCTACAAGTTACACAGTTAGGTGAGCATATATAAGACATAATCATTTTCATAAAGCATTTAGATTATTTGCGAAACCTACTCCAGGCCGTGTCCTACAAAAACTTCTAGTCATTTGAAGTAGAAATCTGATAAAAGAGTTAGAAGTTCGACATTAAGCTGGATGATTAGATGATGTCAAATCGTCCACAACCTATTCAGTCAAAGGTGTATGATGTCATGTCAACTTATCACAATCACAATCATTCCAGCTTAAATGTGTCAACACTGTGTTTCTTTATAGGAACAGAATGGCATTGCTCTCCTGGATCAATGTGTGCACAGTTCGTCAGTGATGTGAGACTGGAAGGAGAGCCATCTGATGTGAAGAGAATCACCATAGAGAACATCAGCCCGGCAAATCTACCAGAAATGTCACTTGGTTCTTATATCAGCGAGTGTGCTGGTATATCAGGAGAAATCCCCAAGGTTCATTATTAAAAATGTATCTGTTAATGTGTTAGAATGTTAGGAAAAAAACATCTATTGCAAATGAAAGAAAATGCATGTGGATTTTTGTAAATACTTATCAATTTTCAGGAATTTCTGAAGCTGAGTATCCCTCATGAAACTCCCAATCTAGGAGAGGAATTGCTCGGAGTTGCCTTTGCAGAAAATAAATGGTCTGTTCTTACAGAAGTGACATTCCAAAAAGTATGTAAATCGGTGACGAATTTCTAAAATATAAGAACATCATTATAAAGCATTAAGCAAAGGGTTTATTTCACTTTCAAAATCTGTCTGAGAGCCAATTTGTAGAATATACGATATTGTTTAAATTCATAGAGGTAGCTCACATGCCAGTATAAGTGTTTAGATCTTACAATTCGTACATGTTGTTTTATAGGAGCCGGAGAGAGCCGAGATCAACATATCACAAGTGTCGGAGATACAAACCGCATACGCTGTGATCTCTCGCGTCAAGGAGGAACGCTGTGTCATTGACGCGAACACAAAAGCCACATTGACATCCGGGGGGTTTCCCGGACTACAGTTCAACATCCCAGAGCGGAGTTTCCGACCGAAAACTAATGTGTCCATGAAAGTAGGTCATTCACTCGCTGTCAGTTAAACTGTTTAACATCAAGTTTGTGTGCTATGTCAATGGCAACTGA
>JAXGGS010347727.1:10281-40580 GCA_035585475.1 Armandia brevis
AACATCTCTTGCAGATGAAAGTAAGGGACTTTTACCTCTTCTAAATCAAGAGGTCTCTAGTAAATGCCATATGTATTCAGAAAACTAAGTACAAGTTACAGAAAAATTGAGAGATATAGTTGTAATATACCACTCCCTAAATATCGCTCAACGTACATGTGACAATCCCTTTAAAACTCACATTGATATAGTTGTGGTTTTATCCACGGTAATCGGAAGTAATTTGTTCGATTTTTTCCCCCTAACCCTCCATCATTAGTGCCAATTTTGTTTTTTGATTATTGGGGATATCTGTGGGTTAACCTAACGATACTGCCTAGGGATTCCACGCTGTGTGTTAATTCACGTATGGAAATCTCTCGACTATTCCCTTTGATTTGCCAGAAACTGCTCAATGTGTGTTGGCTTCATGCTAAACGTATGTGCATCAGAAGAAACCACGAGCAAGGAACTGCTTGTTTAACAATATATTTCTAAACCCCACATCTAGCCCCAAGAGATCTCCTCCTGCGCATAGTAGTCAATATATAGCTGCATGGTATATTTGTAACGATAGCTTTCTATTTTTCGTTGATTTTATATACATTGTATGTGTACTGAAAACCATATGATAAAAATGTGCTTGCGATTATTTCGGAGGGATGGGCATTAATTCATATATGCTACGCGGTCCCCGGGACACAATCGTACTCTTTCAGCTTCCATGCATATGCCGATGACCTGTAGATTTTTAATGTTTGAAAACACTAATTCAGCCACGGCCTCTTTTATCCACTTAAGTTTATGAAACGAAGTGCCATAAGGGTTGAACAGGAACAGAATGAGGCAGAAATACACCCAATTGACGACCAACATTGGGTGCTCGATATTCCTGAATTAGCTGAAAAGGAGTAAGTACGGAACGCATAACGCCAATGATTTATTCATCTGAATTATTACTGTGTCGGGCACTATTTCTCTGCTGTAAAATCTTGTCAATCCCAAGGTGATCTGTAATCGGTTGTCGCTCTTTCAGGGACAAGTATCACATGGAGCCGAGCTACGTGCGCTGTGAGCAACTTAAGTTCGGACGCATGTCATACAGAGGATTTAATCCAGAAGTAGAGGTGAGTGATTTACATGTACATGCATTGATAAATGATAAGTTCTATATCTACGGGACTTAAGTTCACTATTTGGTAACGCGTCGTATATGGTATTATGTTTCGTTTGTAGAAACTTATGAGGACATACGACACAGATGCTGAGCTTGCCGCAGCTGAAGAGAGGGAGAAAGAAATATCTGTAAATGATGAAGAGATGACTAATCGGTAAGATTATATCATTCTCGTTTGTTTTATCAGTTTGTCTCATCAGCTCAATCATCTGAACGAAAATAATCTGTTTAGATATTTTAATTTTATGGCAATATTTACAGATACTCGTCTCTTGTCGGAACCATTGGAAAAAAGTTTGCCAAAAAGAGGAAATCTGCTCCTAAGTCAGATGAAGAAGAAGACTCGCCCATCGAAACTCCAGAATTCGAAGAACGTCTCAAATCTAAAAAGAATAAAAAACGATTCCTTAAGCCCAGTGATTAACTGTATTAGACCCGATTTCAGCTGCCGTACGTAGTTGAGAATGTTGTTTGAATGTCGCGTTGTGCTAGTATGGGTAATGTGTGTAGTTACATGCTTGTGTGTTTGAGATGAACTTACTACTGATCATAGTAGTTTTTTAACGGTATATGATATAGATTTGCTTGGCTGATCTTGTGTCATGGATGTATATGAAAAAATATGCTAGAAAGCTATTCATGTTTAAGTATGGTTGCCGTACCGGTATTCTCTTTCTTCGGAGATATATGAATAAAACATTTCCTTGTTTGAGATTCATGCAGTTAGGGTATATTTTATTTGCAAATGTGTTTCGTCACATGAAAAGTATACATGTAGCTTATGACTATTCATAACAATAAATACGCGTAACATTTTACTTTCATTGCAATCGCATTTAAATTTTGTATTACACTCAGAGTTTCATTAGTTGAATTTTTGACCAGATGAAGGCGTTTTAAACATTAGCACCTGCGTTCATGTTAATATGCTGCACTATTCGATACAATTTCAATAGGTATCATTGTTTCACGGTGATTCATTTGACCTACTAAGTGCACCATTACACCAAAGGCTATTGAAACATAGATCTGTAGCGGCTGGCCATCCGTAGTGAATTCAGTAATTTCAAATATTCTACGGAAACCACACATACATTCGTAGCCCCAATATTATAAGGACAAGAACGTAATCCAAAGAGTGCTTGTTGGCTTCCCCAGTGGCTACAGATTTTTGTGTTGTAATCTTCTGGCTATCAACTCCTTCAGTCGTGCCCTCAGAAACAGCCGTCACTGTTGTCGTTGTCGTTGCTGAAATTTAAATGAATCAGTTTGGTCAGGACCACCATGATCACATCAGTTTTATTGATCTATGGCCGGCGGGTGACAGTACTTATCATATACATGTATCATATATTACGTAATGCATCTTATTCTTGGAATCGTATAAACTGGGTTATTTTAAACTATAATGAACTCACTGAATCCAGCTGGAGGTTCCTCTCCATAAACTTCCATCTCCACGAGCCCATTGTCGGCTGTACTTTTGTCATTATTGGGATAATAAGTTGTGGTACAGTTATATATGACAACATTTGAGTAAACGGCAGGATCTATTTCAAATTCCTCCCAGACATATTCGCTTCCAGATTGGACTTTCTCAAATAATATCTGCAAAACGAAGGGGTGAGTCATTCGAACATATATAGAGGTAATGCCGATAATAATACATTATTTGTAAAAGGTACGAGGAACCATATCGTTCAGTTATCTTATATTTCTAATGTCACCTACCTGTTTCTTGATTCCATTTTCAAATATTAGAATTCCATCCTTAAAAGTTCTTTGAGAGATAGAGCTCCGCGGCATGAATCGTACTTTTGATATTAGATACCGCTTGTCGAGAACAGATTTGAGAGAGGCCACTGTCGGGTCACCTTTGTATGACCACCTGTGCGTTTAAAATCAGAGATGGAATTGAACGATGCGATTTAAGATGTCTCACAGTGTTGTTTTTAAATATTTGAACAAATGATACTTACGTTTCTGATGGTGTTATCGTGTCTGTTATTCCGTCTATAGCGCCGGTGCATTGTGTATTAGCTGGGTCTTCCGAATTATAGTAAGGATGGGCATCACAAACCGCGCCAGTCGAATGAAGTGCAACGTTGACTGTAAAAGTTAAAGAATCAATGCACATCATGTTGTATGGATACTTAACATACAGGTATGTATATACATGTACTTCACATTTCCACCAAATGTAATGATTATTATTATTAACAGTTAGTGTGTTAAAATAAGTTCTTACCTGGCGTCTGTACTGTTATCGTGGGCAAAATTACAAACACTATGCACGACACTGTTAAAAAACTCATACTTGTGTACAGTTCCATCTTTCGTTGTTTATAATCTCTGAAGAGTATTTGAGTTAAAACAAATCAATAATGTCCGACCGCCAATGTTCTACAAATAGTCCCTTTTTGCACTGGAATGTGTTTGTGCATTTAGTGTTGTCCGTCTTGCATGATTTCCTTTTTCTTGGTTTGACGCAGGGACCGTGGATTGTTGAATAGTATCTACGGCACACGTATGAATGGGAGTCACGATTTTCACACATGCACGTCCTAACATGGACAGATACTGCAGATCAGACGCGTTTCGCATCACTGGTCCCAAAGTAATGCCTGCAGGTTAAACACTCCCTCTAAATGGCACCAACATTAAAAGTTTGCTTAAGTACTTTTGTTGTTTATTAGGAAATAGCGAGAGGTCAATGACTAATGACGAAGAAATTGACCCTTGCCTCATGGCTCAGGGGAATAATTCAAAATTCTTTAAAGAATAAAATAAGTGTGAACTATCAGTGAACTCCTTCTAGGTTTTTAAGGTTTCATGCCCTAGATGATATATTTCATATATGGGTTGTAGCTTTTGTAACTGGGCCGTATCATAAAACTTGCGCAAAGGTACATCTTAACAGGCTGCATCATGCGTGTAGCTACGGATGTGTTCTACGTATGATAAATGGATTAGTTCCTGTCCTATTTCCTTGACTTGGTAAATACGGAGAAATAGAAAGGAAATAAAAAAATAGACGAGCTTACTTACACACGTCAATATTGGTTACTTCCTATTCTATCTCTTGAATATTAATATATCATTATTAATTACCGGATAATGTATTGCCCGTTGGCGCACATGACGTTTTTTTGCTCGCACTGTACGCTTTATGCGCTCCGTTGCAATCTAAATTCCTCCCGATTTGAAAAGCGTGACACCAATACTTCTACCATCTACCAAGTGGGAAAATATTTAATCGATACATGTCTTTTATTGATATTATCCCACGTGACTTGCCATGCTATAGAAGGGTAATCTTTAAGACACGCCGTACCTAGCTGGGGTCAAATTTCTTCTAGCGGTACCGACTGTTGCACTAAGCCTCTTATTTTAGACTACCGGTTTCCAATTTAAGTAACGGTCACCGGGGTTATTTTGAAGATTCTGAAATTGCCACAAAATGATTGATGGGAGGCCGAAGAAAATGGAAAAGTAAGATAAAGCAATTGGTTCAATTGGATTCTCAAAAAGTAATATCTTGATCGAGATTGCTCTCCACTGAACATTCATATAGTGAAGTAATTTCATTTCTATTCGGGAGACAGATTTAGCTTTGCCGTCAGTCTTCCAGTCCCACACTAATCTCGAATAGAGCCGCAGCAATCCAAGCCACATTCATCTGTTCATAAGAACTTTCCTAAATGTAATACATCACATCAAGAAGGATAATACAATGATCGCTTATACAATGCTACCATAAGTGAGAGTAACCGTTGGTGATACAACCATGAAAATCAATGTTACGACTGCCCAAAGGCAGATTAACCTAAATAAAGTTTAACGGTTGCCATGCAGAAGAGTCGTTAATCCCTGTTGGCTCTTGCGTGCGTCTTCAATCTCAAGTCGAAGAGGATTTAGCCTTGAAAGAATATTACGTTTTCGACCAGAATTCCTCTGTCCGTACTTCGATTTCATCCGTGTTTAGAACTGATCCCAGCTTATCGCAAAACAATCGAACCAACCCCAGGACCACATCTTTTCTCACGTTTTATTTAGCTCTCTGCATAAAGATGCCGCGTATCATGATACCAAGAGCATATCACAAAAAAACATTCATAGAACTTGAAAGTATCTCCCGAAACAAGAAAAACTCTTACATTCCTCGAGGACACCCAAATCCCCATCGCGGGTCTTCGTTTGTTTTATCTCTGCTGGCATTTAAAAATTAAGAGACAAAGATGAGCCTAGCGTCCCTAGAGCATCCCAGTTGAGAGCATTTTGACGTATCCATGTGCTTTAGGACACTACAATTCGTGTGGGTTAGGCAGCGCGGCTTTCTCGATAAGACGCTAGTGTAACCCCCGACAGAATTAGTCGAAGCCAGAGTAGATGTCATCAAATATTGAGAAGGAATGTCTCCTTGTTAGAGATGTAATAGAAAACAGAGGTCCTACGGGACTTTTAACCATTAGCTGCTAACAAAGACAAAGAGATTTTACTTGAGATTGTACTCATGAGACCATAACCTCCGGTAACAATGGTTTGACCTCATCTATTATAGATGTTAAACTTCCTCACCTAAATTGCTCACAGTGCGACACCCAGCAAATGGAGCCCTTATGTTGATCGTCAGTAAGATTCCAAAGGCATCAAAACACTTTAAAACAATTCAGAGGAGTAATTCAAGAATTACAAAACGTGGAAATAATTAATTGCCTCGGAACTACCATCTTTCAGAACCATATAGCTCCAACAAGGGCCCAGCTCTTCCTAGATTTATTTAAGAATCAAGGGTAACAACAAAATTGTATGTGTATTTGTGAGTTTTTGCCCTTGAGACGAAGACACGTTCCTTTTCCCATGAGCTTCTGTTTCACTACCGTTCATCCAATCAGGGGCTCATTTATCAATTGTGCTAGACAACGGTTTCACTCATCCAAAATATACCAACTTTCCCGAAACTGACGCCCTAGAAAAGGTCATAACGATCATGCGGTCTTCGGTATTTGTTCCGAGTGGAGGAGAAGTTTAATAAGGTACATGACATTTAAAAATGATTTATTCATTGTGCCGTCTTCCATCTGGGATGATTGGTTCTATAAAATTTGTCGTTAACCTTTTGAAGATATGCGTTAATTTTGCGGATCTTCAAATGTCATTTATCCTTGAATTAAGTGATTATCGGGGAGATAATGAGAAACATTTCTTAAATTAATGTTGTCACTTAGATACATGAATAATACTTTAATTACGCCGGAAATCAGTTCTTACTAACAGTGTTCTTATGTTTAATCTGCTTAATAATCGCCGCATAGGTAGAGCATCTCTCTCAGTGTGTGAACCTGAGTTAATGCGAACTACTAGAACCCACCAGACATCCAGGCAATTTACTCGCCAATTACCATTTAGCCTGTCAAGGAAAGGCCACAAATTACGTTATCACCTATTAGAGGCATCACCATTTACACCAGTCCATGTGACCGATGTGACCACTGCCTGATAAGCCGTCTTCCCAACTAGCCTTGCTCCTGGACGAATGCTGACAAACCTATCAGAGAAAGTGCGCTAAAGGCAAATTTAATTTACACCCCGGCACTCCCACTCATGACGTTCGCCAAAATGAACGGCTGCGGGCAAGATACCCAAATTCATTCGGGTCATTTTTCCGGCGTCACGTGCCCATTGGAAACTGAAAAGGAGCTGGAAAATACACCCTGGAAATCAATTTGTTTTGGTGAAGTGGACAAGCTGGAATTACTTTTCTGATGGAAACAGGTCTGGCTTGGCAGTCAGGTGCTCCGTTCATCTTGTAGCCTTGAAAAGCAACAAGCAGCAAATCTAGGCTTTGGTGGTTGATAACTAGTCTTTCATTTCTGGAATCCCTCGGGTAAAAAAATTCTCATTTGCTGGGGTAATAGCATGCGCATCATTTCAAAACTCGAGTGTTTTTCGAGACATCGATTCGCTCCATACATTCACTAGTAAAGGACTTGAGCCGTTTTTCGTACGCTGTCCTGTCTCTTTAAGTCGCTTCACAGACGAGCTAGACTCACTAACGGCGGTTCCTTCTATGCCGGTGAACAATTTTACGTAAGATCGAGGCTTGGAGGTTGATTGGAGAGGAATCATTCCACATACAAACTGCTCGAGTGAAGAAGAAGGAGTCTATACCGTTGTTTACCACGGCACTTGGTCGCTCCCTAAGGGACGTCTCGGGTGCATACAAATGACCATCTAGGGGTATGGAGATGGCCGATGGCCCGGGTCAAACGCCCGACGCCGTACTCACACCAACTTCACTGATAAAAACTTCATTCACGACATTTAAAGTGGCAATGACAAGATAATGTTCAGTGAAGGGGACTTACATTGATGGTACTGTATACATCAATGATTATGACAAGTTAAAAAGAAATCGCTTTACTTATCATTGCGAGCTATCTGGCAGTGATGCGTGCCCGGAGACGAGACTGGCGGCTTAGCTTACTGTTTATTTCAATCAACCGGCAATAGACAAAGCAACCCTTTTTCCATTAGACACGAACGCTGCCATTTACAGTATCGACAGAAAAGATAATTTGCAGCTTGATTATTTTGCCTGCAGAGAAGACATGGCCGGAGCAGAGACGCCCTATTGGTCGCCCTTATCAGGCCGGGTCCTGCAAGCACTATGACCGCATTTGTTGGTTTAGATTGCCATCATACAGCTTGCATTGTCTGCAGTCTGTATTAGAGTAACCCATGTCAAATAAAAAGAATAGTACGCCTAACATGATCCTTCATGAATAAAAATCACGGCCCTGGAGGCGGATATTATCGCTAATAAGGAAGTCTATCCTATTACTGTTGCTTAGAGATGAATATAAAATATGATCAAAATTGTTTAAAGTACGTGGAATGTACTTTATTAAATCCGTGTTATATTTATTTGTTTATGACTTCTCACATTTAACTTTGCACCATATTGCTTTAACAGAACCTAATCAAGGGTAGTTATGTATTATGATCGTGACAATGTCTCGTTCGGACTCATCGGGACCATAGAATGAAGTCATATGTTATTCCGCAAAATGTGCCAGGTATAGTTATATGAAGGACGTATGTTTGGTACTATCAATGTGTAGCAAAACTGAAACCCAGCCGGCTTCTTTGTCCTGACCTAATTAGGTTCTTGTTTCTGAGCAGATGAACAAATTGGTGTATAGGATAATTACGCGAGTCATGGCTTTGTGGCAGCATTTAAATGCATTGCGGAACTTCGACACTCTTCTATATTCTCGGATCAGCGGCCGTCTGAATACTCCAAGATCCTCAATTCAGCTGTAGTTTCTGCTCGATCGGCGAGGTAAAAGAATTTGCTCGACTGAAACGAAATTGGCTCTCAATTCTGTGCAATGTTGTTGTGAAACACTTCTCCCTAGCTTATCCTGCTTATTAGACACATTACACTTGGCAGGAACCTGCCGGCGCCTTCTCTCACACCAAGTTACATCGCCATTACCGAAATTCTGGAAGTAGCCTCGAGCCACTTGTGTTCTTTAGCAGTATACCCAACCCTTATCCCTCCATTCAACCAATTGATATGCTCCATATTGCCAATTAGCTAAAAATGAATCCGTCCTTCGTCATCTGGGAATGGCATGATTACTGGAGAGAACTCTATCCGAATATTACTGGCCAAACTAATGGAGAAAAGCAGAGGCTTCGTGCAGGAGATTGTATAGGTACGGGCTCGATGTAAGATGTAATTGGCTTCCTCGCGTATTAACTACAGATAATAATCAATATGCACCGGTGCTAATTATCCGTGACCTCTTATTAATTCATTGAGATGCGGGGCAAGAATGACGTTCTATATCTACCCGTGTCTCGTTATACACTGTTTTCTAATGACTTAGCTGCAACTGGGTCATATATAGAAACGAGAACACGACACATTATTGGTGTGGGAAACTAGTATGAATATGATTTATATAGGCTTAACTTTTACATTGCTTTTCAACACTCCACCAGGATGCGAGATCCCAGTGGGTTTTTCGGGGCAGTTTATTATTGTGCAGAGCGGCGCAAAGATCACACCAAAATCTGCTGTTGGATGGCTTAAAATTCACATAGGACCTGGCCGAGCCCCCCGTTTTCCATCGGAAATACTCATTGTATAAGTTCACGTTTTTGTGTAAGATTTTTAAATGTCTGGCCAGCTCCCTTGGCGAGGAGAAATTGTCAATATGAATAAATGAATGAGGCGGCGCGTACTTCTCATAGTCTACCGCGGGCGCTCCCATAACTACAGGAACAATGTCGTTCTGCAGGGCATTTGCCCAGAATTTTTCTGTGATGTATTGTTTACAGCTACTGTTCTCGAAAGCTATATAAAACTTATATCTTTGCTTAAGCATCTCTTGGCACACGGCGGGATCTTTGCACTTGAGCTTCCCACAAATCCCGTACACGTCAACTTGAATATGTTTTTGTAGCTCTTCTATAAACCACTCTCTTTTGTTCTGCGCCTTACAGTTGGTAACAAACCAAGCGGCAATTCGAGATTTTTGTCGGAGAGCCGCCATAGACGGAGGGTCTTTATTGATAGTCTCTCCCGCCCGTAAGGGATTCTTATCAAGCTCGTATGGCATATACTCCCCATACGGGCAGGGGATATCCGACTCATCGGAGTACGTGCTGGTCCAATTAAACAAGCCATTGAACTTGGTGAGATTGACTTCCGAGTGATAAGGGCTCTCCAGTGTGTGCATGATCCACCTCTGCTGGGGATTCCGGTATCTCGGCAGCTGGCTCGGCTCCTGTATATCTCTCATGTGCACTAAGACGGCATCGGCTTCTTTCACTTGGCTTTTTTCATCTGTGACAACGCATGCTTGATAAGGACAATTGAGTTCTTTGAAGATGTGGCTCCCTTGGGGCACACCCCAGCCTTTTCCATAAAACCTGGTCCACCGGAGAATGTTTTTTGGCTTGACTTTGTAATCTAAGCGGAATGTATCATTGTCCATAAGAGGCATCGATGGCGGCTTTTTAAGCTGCATGATATTCTCCTGATCGCGCCGGCCTCCGAAGCCGGTGCGTCGTTGTTGGTTAACCCCGCTGTGTGTGTGTACGACCGGCGGACTGACTCTCGGCGCCTGGGTAGGTCTGCCCGTGGAGAAGGGCAGGAATTTGTGTGGGTGATTATTGCAGGTCGCTGAGTCGACGACGAACTGGCATAGCCCCGGAACATGCTGCGGTGGAAGCACACCAAGCAGCAGGCCGCCTGTGAACAACACAGTCCAGGCCATGGTAGTCAGCCCTACCAGGGTGAGCACGTACATTCTCCGGCGGGGGTTCACCCGCAGGGTCCGGATAAATCTCCACAGCTCCGGCTGACCCATATCTCACCAATCCTGCTCCTTTCGGGCCCGATTCACTCGATGCTAGCGGTCGTTGATGAGAGTTGCGAGACTTAGCCAGTACTTCTAGCAGGTGTTTTCAAATGGAAATCGCTGAAATAAAGAGAAAAATCGATTAGATTCCCGCTTGAAAGAATCTTTATACCTGAAAGAAATCAATTTGTTTTAAACTAGACTTGATGGGAAGATGTGGTCGGTGAAACGCATCCTCTGCTTAACACGATAGCATGGTCAGGAGATGAAAGCGTCTGAATAAAATACGACTCTCACAGAGAAATGAAGTATCCCCGGGCTTCCATCAGAGCTGACTGATACCTGAGCGACCGCGCGGCTCAAACTTATGATCAACAGTGAAAGCGGAATTACTGTTTTATTTCTTTTATGGCTGCATGAGTTCACAAAGGCTTGGGTGGCATACAAAAACCGTGAGAAAGCTCCTGTCCAAATAGGGATATTTGTTATGGAAATGATATAGGTAGGGCCTTTGAAGTGTAAGTCATAAGTCTCGGTAGCATTAGCCATTGTAATGGTCGTACCTGCCAAAAGGCAACGCAAATTCATAGACCCGATGTCGTTCAGACAACCCCGTAAAAAAGACGTGATGAGTCCTGCAAAAAGTGATAGGAAATAGCTGCGTTTCTTTAGAGGGGAGGGAACTAAATCACCAGTTTCTATGAAACCCATGGGAAATGAGTGAAATGGCACGATTCATGTTCCATACTGCCCACCGGCTGGATATCAATTGCCCGACGCACGGCCACTCAAAGTAGCCTAATTTGGGGGGCATTTCATCCACATCAGTGAGGAGCAATGGATTCCCCTAGGAGAAAATAAGACTCATGAGTAAAGCTATCATTCACGGTTATAGCCCTGAAAATTGCCGCACCCTCCCTAATGGTGACCGAGAGAAGAGACAGGAAGGAGGAGGAAGGCTGCGGATGGATTGCACATTCACCGGGAATGGTCATCAAATGGGCGGTACAATTGTCCAGCGGCTGATCGGCATGGAAACCGGGGGATTACAGATTAAGCCAATAGTCGTGCCCCAGATGTTTCATTCACGGCACTTGTCACCAAAACCTCCACCGAGCCTAAAATTAAACAATCCCTCGGTGGCAATGAAGCCTCCCCAACAAACAGGGTCCGGCTGAGACAATCTATAGAAGAAGCGCTTCTTTTTGCTTCTGCCTCCGTTCGCACGGCCTTTACAAAGGATCTCGAGTAAGACTGCCCTTGATTTAGCCGGCGGGCCCGTACAGTTGACATAGGCTCGTTAGGAGGGAAACTCCGGCAGTTCGGTCAATCCCCTCGGATTGACGCCAGGCCGCCAAATTCTCCACGGAAGGAAATAAATCGCTGGGGCCCGGGCAGCAATTTGAGGCATCGAGGTGATGAGTGGCACAGAATTAACACGCCCAATCTCTGATAAATAAGGCGGGGCCGCTTTCACACTGATTGACCCAGCTACCGGTGAAAATGATGGCGGCCAACAAATCTGGGTTTTAACAGTAAACGCCCTCCACCGTCGGGAGGACCCATCGGTCACATTTTCATAATGGGATTGGCGAACTTCGTCAACATCCGCATCAAAGGAGCAATATGAAGCTGACAAGTGAGTACCAAATGTGCGAGCCACCGGCGATAGGCCATAAATTCGCAACAGTGTTCGCAACTATCACGGTGCACAGGCCTCATGACCAGTAATAGCCTGGCACATGCTTAATCATATCAAGCCAATACAAGGCTGAATAATATTGCAATAAGCCGGTGAGGTCGGCGCGGCTCTCATATCTGTCTCCGATCCTATACATGTGATAATCGGTGGAGATGCGCAGCTGTTGGTAAGCGTACATGATCCCTCGCCGGCGGTTCACCGGACTGCCGCAGGATGTAAAGGCTCAAGGCTGCCCAGGCTACGAGCAATGCATCTAACAGAAAAATATCTACTGATGAAAGGGAGATGACAACGATCTGACGTGTTCGCACAATATTGATCGTCGTCATAGTAATAAATTCTGACAAAATCATGATACCAAAGCCTCGTATGATGAAGTCAACCGCCGGTTCTGGAGTCGCTTATAAAAGGAAACCTCGTAACACGAAGCACGTGAGCAGCAATGTTGCTGCGGAGAAACGTGATCCTTTAGTTCTGCAATACCCCGCACATTTTTTCTCATTCTGCTATTGACTGCATTCTATTCTTAACTGAATGCGCCAAAGCCTATTTTATTTGACAAATCAATTTCCCTCACAGCTTTTCATCATGTCTTCAATGTCATGACTATTTACAAGTGACGTAAATATACCGATGCCAAGGAAAGGTGAGTCTCATATGACTGTTTCTAGCGATAAATAATCAATAAACCTGAATGATTGCAAATTTATATGCTCCCTCGCCGGGCAAAACCAGTTGATTCCGTCGCCTGCTGTCCATATATTGTAATGAAAAGCTCATAAAATCGAGCGAGCACGTTTGATCAGGGGTGGCGAATGATGAGATTATCGTCTAATTTGTATCTATGGAAATACTGCGGGGGGAGAATTGGTAATAACTTCGCACATATCACTAATATAAACTGACGCCGGGCAAATTGCTCTATTGCGTGTGAATGATGTCGAGTAATTCACTTTCATTATACGGATATTCGGGAACTAAAAGGAAAATGTCTCCCCTGGCAACGTCAATTTGTGGCGAGGATCAAAGCGGACATGCTCGGTAACAGCTCAGCTACATGGCAAGGGTTAATTTATCGGCGGATATCAGTGATCTACGGTCAGCTCGACCTCTGATATGACCTCGGGGACCGCCTCCAACATGTCGTATTCTCCCACAGATTCTGTTTCTGATTCAATTTATTCATTAGTCTACAACATACAAGTACGAGGAATAATTCCATCGAGGGGTTGGGGTAGAAACGGCAGCATCTTGTATGATAGAAATGCTGATAAATGTACCATCGGTTGGGATGATTAAATGATCTAAAAAGAGACTCCATCGATCTTATATAAAGTGGTGGACATTTATGGATCATCTTTTCCAAGATACGCAATAACCGCATCCCCGACTCGGTATGGTGGGAGACTGAATGGCTGAGAAGCAATATTATTGCCATATAAATACGCGGTGAGGATATTGTGTTATGCATACACGAGTTATATGATTCTTCTTCAAGTTGCGGATGTCCGCACCTTGAGAGAATCTACGAGACGAGGAGGGCGAATTTGTACATCCTAAGCGGTTATTAGCATAGGGAGTGGCAAATTAGCGACTCTTCCCTGTGTCTACCGATCCACCGGGGAGAAGTGTTCTAAGCTGCTGTATAATGCGACAATAAAGTGTGAAGCCATTTCACAGTTCGTATACCATCTGATATATCTCTGCCTGTCTCCAAGTGCTTATCCGCGGCTTTTCGCGTCTACAGCTATAGCGGACAGGAAGCCGCTTTCAAATGAGTGCAAAGTAAAGCACTAAATTCAAAGAGTTACTTCAGTGTGCAGCGACAAATGACCTAAGACGATAACCCTTCGGCATGCCTTTAGACGTCTTCACCTCGTCTAACCCGCCTGCCACTGAGATCACCGCCCCCGTTCATGGGCAATGCCTCGTAAAGATTGAGCTCATCAAAATGAGTCCTTGGCAACAACTCTACTCAGTCTACACCTCATACGTCAGGCAACTGTTGTGCGGATTCTGTGAGATGCAAATATTTAAATACAAGACGACATGTGTGAAGCGCTATTCTGACCTTCCTGTGTGTACTGGCGAATGTAGGACAACAGGGGCGAATAAACCATGGCCGCCAAGAATCTTTTACGCAAGAAGGTCAAACCTCAGCGCGGACTCTCGTAAGCACGAGTGTCAGAAGAAAAACGAGTAGATGCTCGACATCCCAAAGCCAACACGTTATCAGGCACTTAAAAACACCGGCGCGGCATCGTTTAGAGTAGCAGGGCCTTATTTAACAAGACTATGTCATTGTCACAGGAGCAGGAGCCAGTCACCTGCGGGTTCCGTGCCGACTAAAATCTAAAAGGTTTTACTGGATGTGACGCGACTTTAAGTTCTTCCCACAGGAAGCATTAAAGAAGACGGAGTTGTTCCTCTAAAATGATTATGGTGTTGTTATAAATAATCCTTTTCTCTAATCTCCTTAAGGCCCTCCTTTTTTTGAGCAGACGACGTGAGCAATTGGAAACTGAGTTCAGTGACATTTGTAATTAGTACGGCTACAGTCTATCATAGCGATGTACCATGAAGCCGATAAAGGATGTGAAAACAAATACTGAGTAACTTTATATCGTGAATCGTGCAGCAATATATAGACATCATGAAGGCTATTTTGTGTCGGTGAATCACATAACAGAGACCACTCAGGTTTCCACTAACAAGGCATAACTCATCTCAGCTAGTCCACCTCACATTGTGCTGTAAACTTCTCTATGCTCGCCGCTACCGAGACAAATTGCTTATGCACTTAAGGATCACGCGAACGTCTAATCTTCAGGAAGCATATATTGCCTGTCCGACCATTTGTTGGGGACCCTTGCCTGCAAGGTTTCCTGTATCTGATGTATGATCTCCGGCATGTATAGAGAACTAGGTCGATTCCCTTCAAATTGAAATGCCTGGGGCAAATATTTGGACAATCAGCGGCAAATTCAACGAGGGAGAACTGATATTAAAGGCGGGATGGAGACAACCGTTGCTTTCTTGTCCCATAGATTCTCAGGATGACCCTGGCATTCTCTTCGGTGTCTCGTCCATTGAAATGATCTTGTCAGAACCTCATGAATACACACACCAGACTGTTCTTTATCGCAGTCATATAGCGACATAGTTTGTCATTTTATATTGAATTTCTGTTAGAAACACCAACAGCCGAATTTCTATTTTACAGAGTTATTGCATGAAATGTTCATCTCCTGAACTCGACCACGCCGGCAGCCATTCCATCCGACCAATTTGGTAATTTTACACGGTCAACAGGCAGACTAAGAACTTCATTACTTTGCTAAATGAGTGGCTTGGAAAACCATAGACATTCCAGCATTTCGATGCACCGGTAACTCCTTGGCAATTCATCAAGACCCTTGGTTTTGGTGAGAACAAAACCCCATCCAATAGTTGTTTGCTTATATATCCTTACCATTAGCTTCTTAGAAAAGGGTCGTCCAAAATTAATGGCCATCCCACTGTCTTCGACAGATAAAAATACAAGCGGGTGGATAAAAAGTTAATGATGTGGAGGTGATGTGTGGTGGTCTGAAGGCAGCAGAGCTCAGGTGTAGCTCACTGTAAGGTGTAGTGATTAAGTCACGTTCCCTCAAACTCTCCTGTCTTCGGGACGGCTGAGTTGCACACACGTTATTAATGTGGTATCTTTTTTGGTTCAGTCCCCGGGTCACCCGCACCCGATGAAAACAGCCCATTTTACTGACGAGGGAGTACGTGACTGAAGGTACCCTAGCTCTTTGCCCCAGTTAACGCAGAGAAACTGGCTTCGTCTTCCTCTTGCCTTTCCTAAAGCAAAGTCTATCTACTCAGCTAAGTGACAAGGCGATCAATTTGTATCAGGAACAGGTGGGACCCTGTCTCGCATGACGAAAGTATTACAGTACGCATTGGAGAAAACGTGCGATGAATTCCTGTTCAGAACGACACCTGAAAGGTAGAGCGAGTAACAGGCGACGTAGTAACACACATAGCTCATACCGCTCTCATTGCGCACCCATCTCCTCAACAAGTCCGATCAATCTCTGGGTGTCAATTAAGTGAACACGACATCACACAACCTGGTATCCCCCCTCAGATGATGTGATGAATATCAAGGTTATTGTAAAAGTCGCAAGAAGGCTACCCGATTAAAACATGACATGCCTTGATTGCATCGCAGAAGCCTTGTCCTGGGTTCTCAAACTGCAGACAAGGGAATGCAGGGCCGGGTGGATGGTGATTGCACGAAGAAACAAAATGAGATGGGAGATGTTTGAATTGGGACCACGCCAATCCTGGGTAAAAATCTAATTGCGTTCATTGTGAATGGAGCTGCAAAGTGTTGTGTGAATCAGCAATCACACATGGGAAGATCGTGTTATCTCGCAAAGAAGAAATGTCAGGCGAAATAAAACAGCGAGATAACCAGACTCGAGTGATGTCTCAGAAAACTATATGAACACGCTGATGAGAAAACAGCTCAATACACATGAACAACAAAAGCTTTGGAAAGACTTGGCAGACTTACCCATTCCAGTGTAAACTTATCTGTGAAATATAAGTTTCTTCGCCGACAAATCCTCGAGCAGACGACTCACTCCTCAGGGGCTTCCTTGGTTACATTTTCAGCTGTCAGCAGTTTCCCTTCCATCACAGCAGGCTTAAGAGTTAAGCTAGAATCTGAGTCCTTACAGCTACAATCGTCTTGTACGGCCACACATTAAATCCCTAGGTTTTTGCTGTCTAACTTCACCCCGGCCCATCTGGGAGGAACCTCTCTATTAACAAAAGCCGGCACGGCGCGTCGAGTATTAAGCATTGAAAGAGGTGACAGTTTTCCAAATTGGAGCCAGCTGAAACTCGAGCCGCCCTCGCTGAGCCCGGCTTAGTTCGGGCTCGTTCTCCCGGCTGCGATAAGTCTCTGGTGTCTTCTTTATCAGCGTCTTTGGCTAACACAACCCCATCCTGTTGGAGGCCTTGGATTCAAGCGTGTTATATCCTGGCGTAAATCATCGCGCGATTGTATGTTGTCCGTGGTGAGCGCGGTTTTGCGAAGGCCGCAGCACCTATTTGAGCAGCTCACTTGAGTAGAAGTTGTTTCTTGGCCTTGTGAAGTACACCTGTCACCGCTCTGCCGCAATCGATGACTGCCGAGCACTCGGTGCGTAGGCAATCACAGATGTAATTGTTCTGTCGCGAACTAGGGCTCGAGCCATGTGTTTCACCCGCCCCAAACTTAATGCTGAGCCTTACGCTGGTGGTGGAAAGGTGTGGCTGAGGGCTGGTGCGGCGCCAGTGCTCTACTGCCTGAGTTAGCGGGGTTCCTCTCCTCTGGCTGAGGCACACACGCAGCAAGCGGGCCCCTCTCTCCCTCTCTCGCTCGCACCGCCGCCGGTCTGAGCCACCAGCCTTTTCCCGAGCACGGTGGATGATTAAATACCGAGCCACGACAACCGTTGCAATTAGAATCTCTTCAAAGCGAATCGTGCTGCTCTGCTCCTATCCCGGTGAAAGCCACAAACGTATGCCCGACTGACATGGCTTAACATCGGTGTTTATCCTGCCGAGACATTGTGTCTTTCAGCGGTGCTTCCTGTTGGCCAACATGACTACTAAAGACGCCATGTCTGACCGAGGGGGACACATGTGTTATTATATTCGTGTATAACTCGATCATACCTATCAGTAACGGCCAAATCAATGTATTGAAACTTACTTTTATCAAAGATTATTTTCAAAGTTTCATCTTGGTATTTTCTGATGTCACCAGTGTGTGTAGACAAGCGAATACATGCGTTTAAAGTAGCAAATAAATTATTATCTAAATGGTAATGGGTCGGAGATAAATACGGATATATTTTTATACATTTATTCACATGAATCATCTATAATTTACACGTATGTACATAGAACGATTTCGACAATAATGGCAGTAGTGATTCAAAATTACTTTTGCTAGCGTTGGAACTAATAGTAAAGTAATGATATCTCTACCATAGTAAAGAGATCAGTGGTCCTTACTGATCGAGGGATAAATTAAAAAAAATTGATTCAGAAACAAACAGTTGAAACAAGTTTGTAGAAAAAATTATTTGGCGAGTCAATGAGGCAGGTAGATTTTAGAATAATTTGAGACCAACCGTAGACATTTAAAGATACACTGTGTATACATTGTATTTGTACTTGTAACGTCATTTTAAACAAATTAACAACACTAGGCGTCTCTTTATATTTTCCAAACGACACTTAATGATAGCACGTGCAAGAAAAACCAGCAGAGTTATTTTTGTTTCAAATGTGTCATGTACGTAAGAGCGCGGTATTTCCAAACTGAAACAGACGTACATGCGACTATTGCTCAGCAAAAACATGTGAAAGTTCCTATACCAGGTTACTTTACAATATGTATTTATGTCTACCTCCAACAGGGTGTGTGCCTTTATTGGCGCGTATATCATGTCCCTAGTGTTCCTGTACATGCGATCTCCTATAAATCTAGATACGCCACAACAGAAATAATGTAGTTCTATGGCTAGTTGATTTGATTTAAGAGATTTAGGACCACATCGCACATAGCCCGACAGATAATAATAAATTATCTATAAGCAACTACATCATTGCACTTTAGGTCGGTTTTTATGGCTCGTTTATGAAAGAATATAAATTGTGTTGTATTGAGATACCATTCATCAATTATTAGCACGGTCTGCAGTAAAGGTAATATATAACTTACAAAACAATGTTATGGGTGAAAAATCTTCTTGAGCTAATGCACCAGAAACAACATAACAGTAAAATAAATATGTCTACTTTGAAAATCTATGTTGGACAATTACATATTCTATACAAAATTTAAGTCACAAGTCGCTGCTGGAGTCACAATTGTACCTTGTTAAACGACACAATATTGTCGGTACAATTACTGCTGTTAAAGAAAGATGAACCGTCTATGTAAATTCCATTGATGCTCGATGTAGCTATGTGATTTATGTGTGTAATCTAACTCAGCCTGTGTTAAAGGCAGCAGATAAACCACCCCTCTACTTGTTACGAGTTTGTGTTTGGGTTACTCGGGTTTGTCTCGCCTGTCTGGTTCTCCTCGGCAGCACTGGAAGCGTTGTCAGCTGCGATCTCTTCTGATTTGATTGGAAGCTCTGGTTCATTAATCAGGTCGAAATACTCAGATGATTCTCTCTGCACTATGAGCGTGATGCCGGGCTGGTACCAAGCTGGAATTGTCACATGACTCGTCAGCCTCGGTCTGAATCCCTGGACACGTGGTTGACTTCTCTCCTCCCGAAGCACGCTCAGAATCTGACCTACAAAAAAAATATCGTCGCACTTGACCCGATTCTAACCAGAAAGGGATTATCCAATCAATAAACAAACACTGACATGTATTGTGAGGATAAAAATGGTGCTTGTTATCTGCGCTTACCGATGACGTTTAGCTCCCGCCATCTCGGGTCAGATTGGTGGAGGATGGGGCCAAGGTTGTCTGCCTCCTCCTGCCATCGAGTGGTGATGTCCCGTCGTCTCACCATCAACACTGACGGTGATGTGAGCTGCTCCATTATAACCCTTTCAGGGATCACCTCCTGAGGATTAGTCAGATAAAGACCTGGAAAAGAGGAGAGAAATACTTCAATGAAAACAGTGATAATGTAACGAGGAATCTGAAACTAGGAATCAATTGGAATTGAAGGTTAAGAGGCTGCGATTGACATATATCATTGTGGTTACATAGCTAGATGTGTGAAATAAAACAGTCACCTTTTGGTCCAACTCCATAAACCATCTGATGATGCCAGGCATCGGGCACAGCATAACCGGGAGGTACACCTCTCTGTAGGTTTAAGGTCAGAATTGGTACGGCACCTGCAACAAATGCAGAAGCATGTAGTCTAAATACAAAACATTTAAATAACGCATTCATTTATAATCAATAATATTACAGCGTGGCTTCCCCTCGTATATTATTCAGTACTAGCGCGATTCAGAAACGCCGTCTTTTTGTCTGTAAGAGGAGGAGGTCCCATCTAATCTGTACAATGCTATTTACGATTATAAATCATTTCGTTTTCCAAAAAAATATTTCTGCACGAGAACTCATTGTGAAAGCACCCTGAAATTCTAAAGGCAGAGCGACTCTTGCCGCGGCCAATGTTCCACCCAAAGCACAACCATTATCCTGATATACAACGGGTATATATCTGACAAATAACATATCGAAATGTACATGACGAAAGCTGAGCCTGGCGTAAGTGTGTGATCACATGCTGGGATGGTTATGTATTGTACGATTAACGTGTGAGTGCTAATACAAATTGATATTTCAGCACTAAAGTACATAGTTAGGAGAATCATAAAATCTCCAAAAATTGCAGCTTTCCAGCGACGGCAAGTCAATCCAAAAGGCTGTTATCAATACCGGTATATATCACCATGCAACACTGCCATACTAGAATAGAGGCATGAAAATAAAACTCCAACGAAATAGACAAAAATAGGGCGAGGCGAAAATCTGATTCAGAGAGGCATAACTCATCGTCCCGCGGCATGCCAACCCGTCCCTTCATGACAGCGCACTGCTCAATCATTTCCAACTCTCGATAACAATAAAGATTGAGCAATAAATCAGCCACTATCTTATAATCCAATCTAGATGCTGCTTCTGTAGACAGCCTTTCATTTTCTAAAAGGGCAATCGGGTCAAGTCCCAGTTCAGGCTGTCATGTCGCCGACGCAACACCGCGCTCACACCGATATTTCTTTACAAATGATGAGTAATATCTAAGCCAGGCATTGCAAATCTTGACCGAATGTATCATGCTAAAGCGCCAGTCTTGGAGCAATTCCTATGCAAGGACAGCCTTAGTTTGGGAAGCTCTTTTTTTACTTGGGCAGGCCACATCCTACCTGTCTTCAGACGGTGTAATCTTGACATAACAGAATGATCAATGAGAGAAATTAGTCCCACGTGAGCAGAGAATACAGTTGGACTAATAATCAATTCATACCTCACTCCGCCTATTTTTTGTTTTACCTAAACCATTTTGTTTGTTGTAATTGAAAAAAGAAAATGCCGGTAACGTCATAATAACGTCTCCACAAGAGCACTGAATTAAGTATTTATAAAAGCGCTAATGTAACACACTTCCACGGGAGGTTTTTCATACATCATCTGGACGGGTACATCAGCAACGATTATAGTCATAACATTCGTTATTTATCAGTTCAATGAGTTCGTGCGTGTAATACCAGCACCTAGTATAAGGGTAACTTTGTTAAACTAGCCTTTTTTTAGCGACTAAATGACTGATAACTGGACACCGGCGACTCTCATATGTTAGAGCTTTAAGGTAGAGGATGAAATATTTAGGGTGGCATTCCCATTCAGCACTTGAAGACGCGGAGGTGTAGCTGGGTGCTTTTGTCTGCCAGTCTGTAATGATGGATCTACAGTTGTGAAGGGAATAAGTCACCTTGGGCAAGGTGCACAGCCCACTGAGGGTGGTAAAATAACTGATGATCGTGTTAAGTGTTAGTTTTATCAGTCTCGTTCAACGTAAATGCAAGAAAGGGTCATTAAAGCAATGCTCACGGATACACATTTATCAAATTTGCGGTCGTAAAGACGATATTGGGCGGTGATAATATCAACACGAAAAGTTTTCGGCGGGACACAGCATCCTGAGCGTCCTAAACTTGCTCAACGTGGAGGATGATCGAGGGCGAGCCCGGAACAGATTGATCCCTGAAGTCTCTTAGTCCTGTGGTGCAGCAGATAAACCTCACATCTATTGCTAAATATACAAGTCTCAAAGGCAGCGTGGACATAGACAATAACCTATGGGCATTACGCGGTGCATACATAAAGCTAACCTTAGTGATGGTGAACGCTGAAATGCTGGCTAAAATCAGGTAAAAGTGTCACGAACTGACACCTAGTAACAATGCTTACTGGTAATCTAAAACACAAAGGCCAATAAAAAGCACCAGTCTGGGAAAATCGTTTCAAACTTACATATATATTTAAGACCAGGCCAATGAAACACTCAAATCGAGCCTACGGGCAACACGTGCTCGTTTTACTTGGTTCATCTGGCATCCCAACAATGATGAAACTTAATGGAACTGTTTGCCATTGTCAATAGATACCTGGCCTGGACAGAATCCATCCGCTTGAGTTAAAATGTCGTTTCTCGACACTTTCGGAGCATGGAATGATGAGAGCGCGCTCACAGCTCCGTTAATCTAGTTTTAGACACGTAAAGTTTGTCAGAGGGAACAAAGCTTGCCACAGTTGAGGGCCGGCCTGATTCATCTCCCTCACAGCGGCAATAAGATGCTGAATCCTCGCGGCTTGACAGATGCTTCAGTATCGCATTGGTCGAGGATTCGCGGTAATCAACTCATGTCTGGCCAGCCGAACGGCCCATTGTATCATGTGGCACATGGTTTGAATGGATAATATTTCAGGAGACGGCCGAGAACTGCAATTCACGTCTTGTTCGCAAAACGCTTTTCTCTAAATTGCGGAGGGAAACAAGAAAAAACTGAGGCGAAAGCCATTCAAAGCAGGAGGACTCGGTGCAAAATGTCAAGCACCAAGGAATCCGACAATCAGGGGGGACAGGGTAGAATAACAATAACATAACCGGCAACGCTTTTTAGTATCAGATTTTAGTATCAGGCGGGGACCAACAACCGGCTTGCCATGACATACTACGAAATTAAAGAGTCTATCAATTGCACATGACTTGTAATCTCACGAGATTGCTGAGGGTCACTTGCATACCCCAAGAGACCCGACCCGCCACTACCCGAGCACAAATCAGGTGTTCACCGTGTTGCGATTAGAAACTTCATGCCAATTTAATGCTAGGCACTCGCCAGAGCAGTTGCCTACGAAGGTCTAACCTCAGGAGCAATCAGTGAACTTGATTAGCCGGAGCGTTGATATTGAGGTCAATGGATCACAACCTACACGTGCCGATGGACAGCACTACCAGGGGAATCGGATCCCTCATCAATAAGGCACGGAGCGCATAACTGAAGATGCAAGGCAGGCAGTGGCCCTAAACCTGCTGCTGATGGAGGATTGCTGCAGCATCAATCTACCTTAGGTTTTCCGGAGCTGTCGATTTCAATTGGTCCTATTGGTTTTAAGTTTTGATAATGCTGATACCTAAGCGCTTTGACATCAGACAAATAACCCATCTGTTTATAAGAAAAGTATGAGTATTCAAGATTATACGATCAATCTGTTTCATGTATGCTTAATATATTCCGACATGATGCAGATATGAACAATTGCTGAGATCGACCTAATACAATAACAGCGCACTCCCAGTATTTCACGCACGTTGTTGCGGTATTGTGCTCTTAGACTGTACACATTGATTAAGTCAGTAATACTGCATCCGAGATTATTGAGAAACCAATCACGACAATCAAGCCATAATTTTTGCTTCAAAGCATCGTTCCAATTCCATCCGACGGATGATGGATTACTTTGTTATTGCATGGACAGCGAGTTATTAGGTAGGCTGGAATGAAAATCAAGATCCGTAACGACATATATTTATAAAGAAGCGCTTTTTAATCACTCTAAAAATCCCTTGTTTATCCCATCACGTCACATGAAAGCGATTCTTATTGATGATGCTGTTCTAGAAAGCATGCTTGTAAGCCAACAGACTACAAAATACAAACTGTTGCTGCAGAATGGATTGTATTGCTGTTTTTATTCCTCGTTCTTGTCTGATTATGACAATCCGCTGCGGTAACCATACTAACCACCCAGCATAGCATTGATTACCGTAATAAGAATCTCAACATCGCCACAAATCCTAGATTATTTCGTTTTACAGCGGCTTGTGTATCTCGTCTGCCTTAGCAATAATGAAGTTAGATGATATATCACGTGATGCTGGAGGGTCGCCTGACTAGGGAATTACGAGGGATAAAAGGAAGGATCCAATGTTTCTCTCCTTCAGGTCAGGAGCTAAAAGGCTCAACTAATTAGCAAAGACAAATGACACAGTTCCTGCGTGTTAGCATGCATTGCTCGTCCTCAAAGCGGCGAAGAAACCCATTTATCTTCCGCGTCCAGAAGATATTAGTGCCTCTGGGGCGCATTTATCGCCTGAATATTCCTTATTTAGCATGGACTTTAAATGTTTTCTGAAACCTCAAAGGGAGCTACTGTTGCATCCTTCTTGTTGCTTTCAATAAACGACCAGAAGAAGCTCATCAAACTTTGCATATGCGTAACCAGCTATATGCAGTGTCGTGCGAAAAAAGGGGCAAACACGTTTACAAACACAACAGTACATTTGTGGTGTTTCAGAGCGTTAATGCAATACAGGCACACAGGAACAATCATAACTCATTATCTTTAGTATGGCCCCGGTTATTTGGTTTAATACAAACCATGTATCCGCAACATGGGATGAAATGTATTAATTGACAGTTGACTGTAAAGCAAAATGCACAGCTCCGATAAAGGTAGGTTTATGTCTTTATAACAGACAGGTTTGCCCGTAAAAGCGGTTAATATTTGATGAGTATCAGATCAACTCGAGGCTATTATTGTCCGTTCTATTATTGTCCGACCATGAGAAGTCAACAACTATGATTTGACCAAATTTATAATTCACGATCGCCAGTAATCCGGGATAGTCGTGCAGGAGGTAGATAGAATGGACAAATACATATTGTGTTAATATTACCGGTAAACCAAGACAGTAAACCGGTAAAATGAAAAAATATTTCGCAAGTTTTTAATGGTACATACTGTGAAAATTGCAACAAAAGCACTACCGGTGATTGTGGGAGAGCGAGGCGGAGTTTGACAGATACTGCATCCGGGAAACAAATTTAGAAACCGCTCACAGCTGGGTACGTTTGTACCTGTGCAGTATCTAAAAAATATGGACAATACACCATCAGGTGACACTAATACTCGACAGATAGAATCATGAAAGCCACCAGGTTAAGAATTGGGCAGCTCTCAGACAGAACATCGCGTGGAGCGGTCTGAGGCAAATTTACGCGGACTCCCAGGTGTATTGCCGGCTCGGACTATTTGCAGACTAATGCAATTTGAGCAGTCAGCTCGAGAGCAGCCCACGCTACAATTCACCGTCATCAAATAGCAGATAATTCATTCAAATTGATCGCATACACCAACTCGGGAATTACGAATGCAAACAAGCGTAAAATGCGGAAGCGTAGATATCTTCATGGCTGAGTGATGCAAATCTTTTAGCGTCACTCGGTAAAATATCACAAAATCACGATCATTTCTGAAGTGAGTACTATAAAAACGAATCACTTGAAAGGTCACATCGGATGACATGAGTGGATGGCGCATTCTATCTGTATTTACGTGTTTGCTTAAGATAAACTCGGCTATGACCTCGTGATCTGATATTAAGTGTCTCGTTGATGGCTCAATTAAACCAGTCGCAGCATGTAAGAACGATCACATGCCTAATTTCCTACCGACTGTTGTGACCATCACGCTAAGCGACAAACAGTGTCGTTGAGTGATGAAAGATGTCACTGTGTTGGCATGGCGGTATTTGTCTTTTGACCTCATGGGAATATGCCACTTCGACATTGAACGAGGCTAGCGTACACCAGCTTCTGGCCTAGAAATTATCAACACTACTCCCGCTCAATTTGTATTTGCAGGCACTAATTTGTTCCCGCGGGACAGCTAATTTACCATAATCAGCTCGTGTGCCGATGAATTGAAGGTCATAGGATGCAACACTTTTTCGCTACATTTGCGTTCATGGCTGGGGCTGAGAACTACACGTTCTTCTAAACGTATGTGCTAAAGCTATACCCGCAAATGGTATAGTTCGAACACGCTTGATCTCAGATTATCAGATCTTATGATCGCAATAATCGAGACGAAGTGTCAAGCTCGTATACTAGGTCACACAATTATTTAAGGCGATGGTCGAAATATCATAACTAGAAATGGTACGCTACCTTTTTTCATCCATATTCCAAGCCAATTTCTAAGTTCAATTTCTCGAGGAGGATAAGTACAAAAGAATCGACTGAAAAGTCCTCCTTTGGTTACTTTCTCAAGACATCGCATCAAACAATTTGCAGTGATACCTACAAAGATAAATTAAATTTATAATTAATCGATATGCATTTTGCTCTCAATTAGTGACATGTAATTCTGAAATAGTTAAGTAATAAAGTACATGTATCAGTAATAAACAACAATGCAGATCAGAAGTAAAGCAGTAGTACAGATAAGCGGAATCTCTAACCTGCTATACTTCTAGAGAGCAAGTAATCTCCGACCGGGGCTGACTCTGCTCTTTGATTGGTCACGACGGAGTCACACAACTCTTCCTTGTCTGCGTAAATTTCAAACACTTTCTGAAAAAGCAGCAAACATTGCTGATATAAATATCGGTCTTATACCGGCAGATTAAGCTGTGTTAATCAATATATTTTACTTAACCACTGATATACTACTTTTACTCACCAAAGCATTAGCCACCGAAGTTGCGCCACAAGCAGATTTCCCAAGCTGTTTAATTTGCAGTACATAAGCCTGATATTCTGTCCAAAGCATTACTCTTTCTATATCTCTTTCATCAGGAGTTGGTATATACCACACAGGCCTATGGATACTCCTCAGCTGAGGAAAGCGACGGGTAGTCATAATTATTTATTACATTACCGTCAGTATTGTTAATTTCATGTTATGTATGGGCATATCAGAGTAGAAAATGTATTAAGATAAACAGGCAAATGGCTTACATTTCCAAGAACATAATCCCTCACAAATATCGAATATAAAACATTCCTATCTTCATCAGATTGATTCAGCACCTTGTCGACAGTGTTATTCCTGTCCCTAATCTTATTTGCTTCTTCTCGTGTCTCTGGATCTTCCACATCTCTGTAAGGGCCGACAAACATCAACTCAAATCAAGTTCAAAAGAATGCGGGATTTCGCTTTAGAGTGCGAAATGGTCTCATAAATATAGTAAATTGTAGACATATTGTAATAATAGGACTTACTCGTACAGCTTTCCCTCGTTCATCAGCTTCTTTACATAGTGTTTATCAACAAACTTGGAAACTTTCTTGATCCAGTCACTCGTGTAATGTCTGCAATATACAAGACACATGGACGTATTCATGAACAAATATAGAGAGGCATAAGAAAATATACTGGCAGGTGTAACTTAATTAAATGGACCGTTATTGTTGTCATGAAATGTCATACCGAACTTCCTCATAGGCATCAGCTTCGTCAACAATTCTACGATCCATCGATGCAGCTTGTGCTCCAATGGCACCGTCTGGTAAGTTGACACACTCGTAGTGTGATTCCGCTGAGGCCGCACCAATCAGGTCAGGTCGTCCTGGTATGGCTGGGGGAGAATCGCTCTGACTTGTCACATTAGAGAAACATTCACATTCGGAATCCACCGACATTTCTTGAAAGCTGTTCTCGTCCTGATCAAAGTTGGATGTCGAGGTTTGACGGGACACATTAAACAACTGACTCTGTTGTTCTGAAGGACTAACTTCAATTGTTGGGTTTAAATTGTTCCCCGGATGATTGTCATAGTCATGATACATAAGTACTCCTCGCACTCTTCTACTTGGCACAACTGGTTCTCTATTTTCACCACCAGGGGGTGGGTTCGAGAAAGTCCTCTCTGTGACTCCTGGGGGGCTTATAGGGTAGCGTTCAGGATCAGAATCGTCACTTTGACCAACCAAGTGCGGATCGTTTTCCTGTCTAATCTCTGGCCCTCTGAAGTAGAAAATGTTTCTCATAGGTGTCTCCATTAAGTCTCTTTCATCGTTTTGCGTATCACAGGCATTTTCACATTCTTCTATACCATGTCTTGACTGGTGACAGGAGGTAGCCTCGGGGTTCGACTGTCTCCGAGAACAGTCGCATGTGTAAGGTGTCAAATTACTGGCACCACTTTGCGCATCACTGGTTGACGAGCTCCTCTTCTTGTTGGCTTGACCAAGTGGGTCCTTTCGTCTCGCTCCGACTCCTTCAAAATACCGAGAATGTGCATCGTGTGCTTCAAATTCAGAGTCTAAATTTTCACTGTCCTTGTCGGGTGATAAAAATGGCGATGGCTCAGATATTGTGCCATCAAATGGACTACACTCTGAGCAGTTTGGTGACTGAAATGACATAGATGTGGTTTTGTAGCTTGAGCCAGACTCGCTATTTGGTGTTCCACTCGTTAATTTAGCACCGGAATTGTCCATGTAAGGTCGCTGACAGGCCAGCGGGTTGAGTATACTTGGTCTAACGTAAGCGATAGGTCTGTCAGCCTCCCTGCCGTCTGAATTCCTACAGGAGTTGCTGCAAGATGACGATGAGGCACCAAGATTCGACCTTCCATCACTCTCATTCGATCTACTAACTAAGTCAAACTGAAAGTCCACTCGGCTGCTCGGTTTCCTGTACAACTGCCCTTGGCACAAGTTATTACATGAGGGACACACGTGATCACATGTCGCACTGTTAAGTTCTCTGTTCTGAAGCACTCCTCCGTCGTGTTCATTGCTCATATCACCTGGGTCTTCGTTATCTTGAAGAGTTAGAGTTGGCAACTCCTCGTACGAGGATGTCGCAGAATCCTTAGATTCTGTACTCCGAGAGGATGTATAACTACTATTCCTGCGCAGCGGTTCACGGATATCTGCTTCAATAAAATCACCATGGTCATCTGAACTGGGAGTGGGGCTAGACTGATTGGGCAAATGTCCGTGCACACTATCGATATTGTCCCAAGCCGCACATTCTACATCACACCCTCCATCTTCTAAAATGTCATCAATATCATGGGTTTCTGTTGGATTTGATCTTTTGCTCATGTGATACTGAAGTACACAGTTACAGTTACTCGCATGGCAAGAAGAAGTGACATGATTTCTCGGATGATCTTCAAGATGTAAATCTTGTAGCATGTGAGAATTGGCATTGAAGTATCCCTCCATATCATCAGCCGGGTTGTCTGCTCTGTTACTTCGACTAGCGTTCCCTGATTCTATAAAGGCAGACAGAATACAATGGAATTCAATATTAGGTTTGTGATTGATTGATAACAAATTCATTTACTTATTTGCATATTAATGCAATAACAAATTAGAAGTTTGCGCATCCTTAAACATTGAAATGAATACATTTCTCTTAGGATCTAATCAATAAGATATTCACCTATCCACAGTAAGTCCGGGTTTCCTGTCTGATATTCACACATTCTGTCTTCCGTTCGAATAGACAATTCTCTCCTTTCACCTGGAACGCTTGGAATGACATCAGGAAGAATGGGGTTCTCGAGAAACTCACCACCACCGACAATACCATTGCACAGAGGACGTTCTCTTGAAACTTCTGGCAAACCATTTGGCAAGGCCATCGAATGACCCTCACCATTTAGTGGGTTCAAATCTGGACTGTGTTGTGATATAAAATAATCCGACTTCCCCTCATTAGGCATTCTGGTGTCATTCGCCGATGTATCCTTCGAACTTCTCGGCAGGCTAGCTGAAGCCCTATCATTTTCTGAACTCATAGTCCTATTTCGCGGGGGATGCTAAGCTCACTCTTTCATTATCGGGTCTGAGATACGTCTCAGTCGGACCTAGCATCTGAAGAACGAATATATGACATATGAGGCATACCACAAAGAATATCTCAAACCTAGTAACATGTTAGAAAATCGAGGTGATCTTTCAGGGTCCCAAATGTCCTAGAATGAATAGCCTATGGCTTATATTAAAAGGGTTCGGGTTGGGTGTGACAAAACGAATCGTACATTGGTAACAATTTCTTTCATGTAAAGACACGTCGAAAAGATTAGTGAAATTTAAGTTTATTTCAAGACTCACAACATGTCAATAATCGTGTGTTAAACGTATTTTTCTAGAGAGGAATATCTAGAAAAGACATGATGGGTTCTTTCCTACTTTGATACATGCACACATTTCCAGTTTGGGG
>JAXGGS010347728.1:1646-13245 GCA_035585475.1 Armandia brevis
GGGCTGGGCTATCCCGGGCCAGTCTACAGGGACGACTCTGCAGAACTTACCCGGAGCATCCTGCACCAACTTCAAAGCCCCGGGGCTTATCTAAAAGCAGATCCGTCTTGTGGACGTCAGGGCCCCGCCAGTCAACACCGAGCCGTTCTAATCCTCTCCATGCACCTTCCCTCGTCATTTATCTGATAATAGATGAAGAAATGCTTCAATATCTAGGTTAGTGGCTGGGCAAGGCGATTGGGGGTATCGCTAGAATGGACGTAAATCGGTGATCGATAGCCCTCATCAGACCAAGTACTAGAGCTTTATTCGTTGGCAATCTCCCAGAATTTACCTAATCGTGACAAATGGGTTAGAGGTGGGTCAATGGTTTGCCGGTTAGGTGCCAGAAACACCTAGGCCGCCGTAGCAGACGACATCCATCGACAGGAATTTCCCGCCCTTTTCACCTGTGTCGGCAGGGGTCGTTTCAGGCGCTTGGGTAAAAATAAAACCACGTACGTCTCGCGGCGGAATACACTCTCTCTCCGCAGTGTACTCGATCGTTCTCTCCGCAGCCGAAGCGTTCGCTCGATTGGCAAGCCTCTCACGTTCTGCACGCGAGAGTGATCTCGGGGAGACCAGCATCATCAGTGCCGAATTTCCCGCCGTAATTGCCTATGATCGCGGCGGTCACGTTCAGCCTCCTATCTCTGAGCTACCGCGCGCCCCCTTCCGATTGCACGAGCACGTCTTTATTTTCTACCCCACTAGCTCTTAATAACCTCCTCGTGTCGCCCGTCGTCCTCTCCGACATCGCCCCGCATAGGTCACGTTTACCCAGACAAGGGTCCTCGGTGTCGCTTTTATTTACATCTCGGCCGATGCTGCAGCCGCCCGCCGCTAACGATGGACATATGACATTCCTTGACGTTGTTCCCCTATCGGTGCATTCATTTGTTGGTCGCCGCTGCCGGCTCTGGGTGCATTCATGCATTGCATTGCTCAACGATTAGATTTCATTTCTTCCACGGATCCAACAAAAGCTAAGCTGCTTGACAAAACTCCTCATCCCATATGTGGGCTGCCTCTTCAGTTTTGCAATCAACACAATAGCTACTTAAGTCGACCATTAGTAATTAGAACTGCCACCTAGCGATGACACCAGGTGACGTTGATCAATAGTTTACAATTTAACGCTGAAGATCAGTGTTCGTTGAAGCATCACCAGCAAGATAATAAGCACAGCAGGCCCAAATAAAGCGATCCCTGTGGCTCTTATTTGCAAAAACGCCATAACAAGTCGCTGAATTTTCATATTTCATACGGAGCTCTTGTGCGGCGTTTTGTTTTATGAATACGGAGCTCGGGGAGCCCGCAGCGTGGGAGAGGATTTACTGCCGGGCGGAGAGTCTGTTTCTTCTGGTCTTTTGTACGGCGGATAAACTTGTAACGGCCTATTAATCGTTTATACCTGAGCCTCGGATTGTTGAGCCCATCGATATCAAGGCTCGTGCCATCATAAAGCTGCGCTAAATGAGGCTCGAGACAGGAGATATGTTCGCACACGTGCGTCAGAACTGCACGGAAGAAGTGGTTTAGCGCGGGGGAACGATTGCTAAAACACTGGCAGCTATCGATCTTCTGGCATTTTATACAGTGATTACAGTTTAGGGGTCGAGTGAAATTGCGGGTCAGCCGATTAGAAAACAATGCGTGTTCTGCCTTTAACTCAAATACCAGATTCATTGTCACGACATCTTGCGTTTGACTAGTGAATTATCGATGGATATTGCATGACTCTTTAGTCTATTTCAGGTACAACAAATTTGATATCGTCCTAAAAGGCTTTGCTGGTATTGATGGACCAAAGCAACAGAATTATAAAGAGTGAATCTAAAGCAGAAAACGCATCTTTTAACCAAGCCTATGGATGCAGATTACTTCCCTTTGACACGCCATCATTTTCCAGTAATTATCTTGTTTGAGATAAGGCCCTGGCGAAATTCCAAGATCTGAGATGCGCGTCACGAAAGAGCTTTTCATTCGCCATGCCTTCCTCCCTTACAGTTTTTCCGAGATGAACTAGCAATGAATCATGAGGTTTCCGCAATAATATCTGTTACAAGATCACTCGTAGTCTTGTTCTAGCAATATGTTTTTGCGGCCGGCTTTGATACGCTATACACACGATGGTGGAGGCGACGTATTGCCAGGCAGAAAGTGTGCCAAACACACGAAATTTGTCACACTGAAATACAAGAATTCTGCTCCATATCGTCGCCACGGGGTCGGATTCGAAGCTGGGAAAACCAGAGATGAAATCGATGCGTTCCTCGTCCTTCTCCGACCGTTACACCGCAGGAAAGCGAGCATAATGAATGAGAAGTAGCGTTATCTATAACAAATGCCATCTATTTCTACGGTTGACACGTTGAATGATCATATTTAGGTCAATTTATCTGTTAAACCAGGCCACAAGCGGATGTGGTCGAAGCTGAAGCCACCCGTGTCGAGTAGGATTTCCTTCAGGGGTAATGCGGTTTAGGTCGCTGACATCTTCGTGCCGCGGTCTGCGGTGAAATTACCACGGTTTGCGCGACTTGATTAGGGATTTCGAGATAACCGCCAATGAAGTAATCACCCCGAGGAGTTTTAGTTGATTGGCCCCCGGCTTAGCGGACCGAGAAGCTTCTCTGCCGCCTCCTCCGTGGCTCCCCGTCTTCTCCGCGCCTCCATTACACGCGACGCGCAGATTTTTGCCGAGGGGCAAGCGGCAATCACGGTGATTGATCGCCGGATCACCTGATCGATGACAGGTATCGATCAAATAATTACAAATTAACGCCCAGTTAATTACCTTGATGCCTCGGACTTCCGAACGTTAGAACCGCGCCGGCGCGGGGGAATATAGGCCGCGAAACTCGGTGAATCGAGATGATTTGCTGCGGCAGCTGCGGCAGGCGCTCCCACGCAGGCCAGCTCTCGCGGTTTAGTTCAGTCGAGTTGGTTGTTTGTTTTAATTAACAAACAAATTCCTCGTGGAATTCGATATTTCGGATAATGGACGGTCTTCTCGTCAGAAATCCACATGGGTCGTCGCTAATTGAGCGGAGCGATGTGGGTCACAAATAGTTCAGGTTACTCAATACTCAATACTCGATTAGGTTCCTCGCCCACCAACTCAAACTCATGTTGGTATCTACTGTTGCTTCATCAGGAATTGACCTTCTGTTTTTAAGGCTCCAAAACAAGATTCTTCGTTGCTGCTCATTACTCAAGCAGGTCCTTGACCTAGATACGAGAGCGATCACGATAGCCGAGAATCGGATCAGAACCTGACAGGATCTGAGTCCCGGCTACTCATCGTCACCGACTATCTCACCTATCAGACAGCTAATCTCCACACAACACCTGTCCCTACTACATATGGAAAAGGTGATCGAAGCTTCGCCTCGATATGAGCGCTGAGATTGCCACCTTGTATCAGATACCAGACGCACGTGGGAGTTGTCAAGTCGCTCGCTTTGCTTTATTCCGGTCCAGCATTACTGCTCTCAATTCTAGACATGACATAACGCATATTCGATTACTAGATTACTACAACTTGAATATGAAGATGTTTTAAATACGTCTATATATTGCCGAGGCTGTTTGTTCAGGTAACTGGTACACTTTAAATTGTTTGTGGTTATGGAAGCAGCATATTTTATTCAATCAGATAGTCTAGACTGAGAAGCGAATTGAAATTCAATACAATTATAAAATGCGTAATTCTGCCAACATCTGATACCAAAGGCTTCACGTGAATTGGTTGCAATTCGATACTCAGGAACGTGTCCATATCAATGCCAATACAAGACAAATGCACAAAGGAAGAATTTCTATTATTGGAAGTCAATTGTTACGAGCGAGCCTTGTGAAATCGAATTACTTCACAACCAAATCACATTGTAGTAGATCAGTTCAATTTATCCAGCCATCTATTGGCGCTCGAGTGAGCCAGCAATTGAACTTCGAATTGCAATCAAAACTGATTGAAGTGGATAGAACACGGCTTAAAACACGCATCTAATGCAATTCAAATCAGGGTTCACGGCCGCTTCCGGCGTTTGCGCGGGAAAACGCCCCCTGTCGACGTGAAGTGTGTTTACCTCGCAAACACGTCTGCTTCTTGTTGCATTCTGATCAGGCGGATTCCTGCGTAAACCCCGCGTTTTCTCATGACCAAGTCCACGCAATTGTGGCTCAAGTTTTCGCCCCACTAGGCTCAAGCGGTCGCCGAGAGATTACGTTCAGTGATTGAGCCCCTCCGTCGCTTCTGACGCTTGGGTCGGAAAGGGGACGCGAATATCCCCAAATTGAGGTCACACACTCAAAGCGTGATTCGGCGGCTTCAAAAGAGATGACCCGGATGATGACCAGGGGTGACCACGGCCGCCTCCTCGAGCCTTGATTACCGAATCACTCAGCTGATTAGGTCTCAGCCCCCATGTACTCGCGCCGTGTGATGCGCCATCTTGCCTCCTGCTGAGTCGGCCATTATGTTTGCTGAAGCGGGTCTCGAGTTTGTGCGAGAGGAAATTACGCTTAGAAGATGAAAAATCGCTGCCTTCCCGCTTACGTTCGATACTAGTTTCTACTTCCTTCCTCTCAACCCGGCTAAGTTTTGTTTAGGGATGCTTAGTCGGGTTGCTAGCGAGGCGCAGCAGTAAAAAATCGACTAAATTTATGTGATCCACGATGAGGCGACAGTATACTTTCCATTTTTCCCGCACGGCCCCGCAGAAATCTGGCAGACTTGCACGACCGTTATTATCTAAAGTTGAATCGGGACAAATCAGGCGTCACAAGTTGGTAAAAAGAGGAAAAATCAAACAAGAGACAATCCAACTCAAACGATTGTTTGTCGTTAGTGTCTATAGAATCGCAGAGAGAGCGAGAGAAAATCACTAGATAATGACTTAGGATGGGTAAAAAGCGGCACTGATCGGTTAGTCAATGCTGCTGCCGAAGCCCGGCGTATCATCATGTCCCGATGGAAGGGGATTTTTATGTCGGAAGTGCATTAAACATGCGGTGCTTACATCGAGGCAGACTAGCGAATCCAACGTAGAATTGAAATTTTACGCCAGCACCTCCGAGACGGGTTCATAAATCGTTTTCTCCAAGGCCGAGGGTGATTCCTTTTTTTTAAATGTTACGACTCGAGCAATGTCAAGGTGGCTTTTGAAATTGGCCCATTTCGCACACCAAAGTGCACTCTTTCAAAGACTCACGTGGGCCATAGATTTTATACCCTTAAGATTCCGACGCCATAACCAGATCTTGTGATCCCATGAAGCGTATCATGATCGAAACAATCTTGATTTTATAACGTTCGGTTGCCATAGAAACGGCAATAAGTACTAATCTTGATGTGACCGTTTGTCATTCAAGATCACGCTGCCGATGATTGGCAGTTGGTTCCAGAATCATGGGCTATAATTTCATAGGTTATAGTTCGCAGCCATGCAAGCAAACCAAGTTCTCGGGCTATCAATTGAGCCGGTTGAGTGGATTTAATAGTGGTTGGGAAAGTAATGAAAGCCACACCGTTTGTAACTGCATTTTGTCACGGCCCGGCATTCTTTTCAGTCTGTTGTATTGGCAGGACCCGAAATTTAATTTCCTCGGTAAGACCCATTGCCTGGCCCCTGTTTATACCCGGGGTGGGAGAAAATTCCAGGTCCAAAAACCATCCATCTCGCAGTTCATTGAGCATTCAAGGTAGCTCGTGACTACAGGCAACTGAGGCTTAAATCAGCCGGAAAATTCGGCGCACGCCTCCAGTCACAGCCGACAGAGAGCATTTTCTCTCCTGCTGCCGGCACATATACCAAACCGGCCCCCTGTCTTCAGCGCTTGCAGTCCGGACCCCTGCCTCTGTGATGTGCAGGTCATCCCGAGTTCCTGCATCCTCTCGCTGCTGCTATAGCTAACTTAACCGCGGCCCAACCGACTTGCAGCTGTATACAGTAACGTAAGGAGCTATTTCTCAACATCAGCAACCTTTCCGTACCCGGCCTGGTGACGAGTGTGTTGCTGCTCAAGGATGGAGGTAATAGCGAGGTAATTTATACGCCTTGTTTTTTGCAGCGAGAAAAGTCCTCGCCACTTTATTGCATTAGTAACAATGAGTTAAGGAGCTGCTTATGGCATTCAACGCAAGGATGATATATCGCCGAGGCGCCCCGTATTCTATTTCCCTCGGTCCCGCCAGCCCAATTCGGGTTGCTCACCGCCCGAAGGCCCGAGGCCATCCGCCCAGCTTGTGGTGATTATAAATGCGGGCCCCGAGCGACCGGCATAAATATTTCAGCAGAAACCCGCCGCCGCAGCCATTTCCTAGTGACAAATGTAACCGCTCGCCCGGAAGACGGTATTCACCAGCGGCGGTGGAAAAAGCAGCCGGAACTGACGGAAATCATCCTCGCTGGTCTGCGTACGTGCGCGCGGGGTCTACCAGCGAAGTCCCACCGGGAACGCAGCCTTTGATGCAGATATTATTGACGCCGATTTGACCTCGCGGGACACGATGGGATTATTCCGATGAAACCAGCCAGACTCCTGACCCATATCCAGTTGTCGCTGGGCGCAAACTAGAAACCAGTTTAATTCCAGCCTGCGGTGTCCTCCAGAAACGACGCAGTACCCGATGCTAACGAGATTAAGGGATTTACAAGAGATTAATCTTTAACACGCTTAGCTGCCCTCCCCTTTTCATGCGACGCAAACCTGCTTGCTTCGTTGTCGCCCGATTTAATCTTGTTTTGTAAATCATTTTCCTCGCGACGATGGCGTTTTTGCAGGCACTAAACGAATCCTCTTTTGATCGCTAATGAACACGATCTTCTTAATTAATGGAGTCGGCAAAGCAGGGCCTTAATTGCCGCCTGAAAACCGCCACTGATGAATATTTCAGCAGTGCCCACTCGACGCACGAAGTCAACCCCTTGTAAATTGCCCCCGAAAGATTGAATTTCTGATGGCCTCGCGCAAAGTTGACGGAAGTGCCCCCCATGCGATGCTAAGCCGGCGTGACCTTGCCATGCTGCGGCCGGGCGGGTCTCACATCGGAGACGGAGCTGACAAACACAGTAAAAACTGATGAGGTCAGAGCGGTGCCTGGCGTCCGCCATACCGCCGATACTGCTCCAGCTATTGTGTGGATTTTAATCACGTTTGTCAGCGAAATCCACTAAATCAAATTTACACGACGCGTTGTAACTTGACGGCGGCGTGTAACGTCGGTGATGGAGTGTAGAGCAGCCCTGCTGGTACAGTCTTTGATACGACATAGCGGACTCCTAAACATACAAAATGTCACTTGTAACAATTATCATAAATCATGCTCCTCCCGGCGGCCCTCCGACTCGGCTGGTGGCTCTCCGGAGATACATCTGGGCCGCTTGGGCTGCTCAGCGATGCTAGTCCACGCCGGCATGCGCAGTTTCCCCGGCAATAAAGGACATTTCATGAGATATTCCTCAAGACGATCGTGGCAGCTGGAATTTTCCATCTTCATTGATTCCGGAGACGTCTGAGGACCATATACTCCGGCGGTAAAATACGTGGCGACCTAATTCTGGCTCCCCTCTCTCTGTCCGGGCCGGGCAGGCATGGAGCTGCTGCACGGTTAGCCTCTGGTAGCAGCACCCTAAGCCGGGGGATTAGGTTGCATTGTGGTGATTTATGTGCCCGTTGGAGTCTGTTTTCCGGCTGCTCGAGCTTGCGCAGGGCAAATGTCACCGTGAACAACTCGGGGTGAGCAAGGGGGGACGGTCTTCAGGGCATGCCCATACAGCTAAGCCCCGCCTAGCAACAATCAAGCGCGTCCTAGACTAGAGCACCACTACGTTATTCCTCGCAGCAACGATATTATATATCGATAATATAACCAGACTCGATGTGGCACCGCTGATAAGCCTTTGATTGCTGCAGATGGATTGCTGCTGCTGCTCGGGTAGCTTACTATGTGTGTACTATATCGCCCTTAAGGTATGTCCACTAGGCCGCACACAGTACGACGGCTGTTTGTTGCGTCATCGTGAAATATTTATCACATAGACTTGAGAGCCAACACCTAACGGGACTTGGACTCCCCTCGGTGGGTTGGTAGTCGCTTAATGCTCCTACTTGGCCCCGCATCGATACTGGCGTTAGCATAGGACAGGCTGTGCTTCTGGAGGATATAACTCGCCCTGCATCAGCAACCCAAACTTCAGCCCCCGGCAACCGAGCTTATATAGCGTCTGATCTGTGTCTACAATGTGACTGTACACCATGTAAATATCATTGCCTCCCTATCTTGTCAACAGCGATGTATTTTCACAACATTTAGAACATATTATTGCTGCGGTTTTGCCAAGCTGGTGACTGTTTATCTAACAACAATACTAACGCAGTGTTGCTCTGAAATCGTTCTACCTACACAACGCTGTATTTATCATAGACACTTGTTTGTATGATCGAGCTATCTAAGTGATACACTGAAAGCATCACTCTATCCTGCATGTGCTTTTTTCAAATTGCCATTCTACTCGAAAAACCCTACCGGTTTGAGAAAAAGGAAATTAGTAGTTCGGGTACAAGCATCCGGTAGCTCATCTATTTGCATCGATTTGCATTTATCGATGCGGTACCGCTGGAAGCGTATGGAAATCCACACTGAATGACAATATCATAATTACTGGGCCCTGCACGTGGGTGAACATCAGATACCAACGCAGTAATTTCCCCCTGTTGATTATAACCATTCACAGAATAGTAAACAACGTTCTCCGTCTTGCTATTCACCTCTCGTCGGGCTAAACGCACCGACGGCTTACCCCATTTCCATCTTTCGTCTGCTTCCCTCTCGGCTGCATAATACAAAGCGTTTTGGTCGTCTGCTAGCGCTCGAGGCAGACGAAAATAGAATGGTAAGTGTTCATCATACTTGGAATGAGAAGTGTCTACACCTTTCTTTGCTCGATGCATTGACATCAAAGACCGAGCGTTATCGCTTTATTATCACTCACGTGTTGCCTCAAGTCTCGCGAAATCGCATTTCCCCGAGGGCCGACGAGATTTGGTCGCGATATGGACAATGTCGTCAAACCCCGAACTGTAAAAGCATGCCTCCAGGGCTCGAGGGATTCAGTCGTGTTCTGTCATTGTAGTCGACGTCTTTTTATCGCGGCCGAGGCATTAGCGTCAAAATGGCCCACAAACGAACACATCCGCCGGATATGATGTCATTTGACGGAAACGCGCCTGCCTCGATCGACCGCGGAGCATTTTCTCGGCAGCCGCCAGCGAGCATACTGCAGCTGTCTGTATCTCGGCGGCTCATCTTACATATCCTCTGAGCGAGAACCGCGGCGCACCTTGATGACTTTAATCAGACAGGCCCGCCACGCTGGGGCTTCCCCGCACGTTAAATCACGACGGAAGTGGTAGTAGTAAATCACCAGTCACGTGCTCGGCATCACTTGTCTTCTAAACATGGCGGGCGCGCGTATAGGTTTTTAATCATGTCGAGGGCGAGAGGGCCGTGTTAACCGGGTGCTCCCTTCATGTCAGACATGCCCCGGCGTATGTTCTACATATCGCCAATAACAGCGGCTAAATTAAGTCTGCTCGGGCGCAGCTGCTCCCGCGGGTCACTTGTTGTAAGGACAGGAGGCTGACATCTTGGAGGTCCCCCGCTATCGTCGCCCTTTGCATCTGGTCGCGTCTGCACGCAGCGGTTATGATACGATGCGATAGTCAATATGATATACTGGCGGGAGACCTGCTGGGAGGGGCGGGCTGGTTAACCTCGGCATGGGGGTTTTTAAGCGCGAACCGAACCGGCGAACCGCCTTTAGTTCCGTCTGAGTGCTTTATGTGTGCCGGCTCAGGTCGAACTCAAGTGTGCAGATTATGCGGCTAACAGGTATACGCGCACGTGATGGATGCCATTCCCGAGCTTCAGGCGATATCTTATTCCTACAGGGAGCGGGCAGACCGTTGAGAACACTCGCGCATTCATTTCACAATAAAAGGCTTCGTCGTGTCCATTGTGTTGAATCGGTTGGTCAGAAACACGCATAGAATGAGGATTCGGGTTGAATTCCCGACGACACACAATGCACTGATTAAGTACGTCACTCGTGAGCTCCTACGTCTCATCATTAATATAATTTGTATTGTTACATGTTTTGACTTCTAGCTACTTCTGTATGCCGAGGAAGTGCTGATGTACGTGCGCGTGGCAACTATACACACGTATACTTATACACGATTTGCCAGGTCACAGTATTGTCCTGTCTAAACGAATGGGCCATCATATGCACTGAAATATAGCCAAGTTTTGTTTTATCAGTTGTGATTTGTATGATCTGGGATACTCCTACAAAATAAAAAGATGTGCATGGTACTCGCTATTTCCTGAAAGGCCCAAGCACTCGTATCATCTCTGTGACTCTTCGCCGGAGATTTCATTTATATATTCCAGGGCATCGTAGATTTTGCTGTAAAATACACGCGAAACTCTCACCTTATCCACAAAAGAAGTATGCATTGTTTACCTTTCATTAAAGTCTCTTCTGTTCAGTCTCCTTTTAAAGGTTTTTTTTAATGCGGTGATATTTTCTTGATATACCCTCACGTGAAGGCCGCGTCACCAAGGAATAAACTGTGTTTTAAAGCTTTGTGTCTGACAAGAAATGGCACGTGCAGAAAGGGTAATTCAAGGCGACGATGTCTTTAATGACGTGTTTTACCGTAAAGGCATTAGCTCTTACGAAGTAGAACGGTTGAAATGTGAAATTTGCTCTTTTACGCGGCAATGATAGAAGTAGGTCATCCATTATCACGTGTACATCACCCCTTTCTGCCTCTTTAATGCGATATGGGGCGAGTTTGTAGCGTACAATATGTCGTGATTAAAGTGAAAAAGTTCAATAACAAGCGATTATATAAAAAGTACCTGACGCGGCAATCCGCTGTGACTGGGTGTGGCCGCGGCATCATCAAAGCGATACGCCTGTGTAATTACGCGTTTGCATAAGGGTAACGCGATGTGCTCAGGTGTATGTAAACCGCATTTGTTTCCAAGAAATAATCACTGTCTACGTGAGGTCAGTGGGTGGGGGTATTCTGTGCGAAATCAAATCACAGTCGAACTGCCATTGACTGAGATGCTTTACATCGGTGCGCTCGATCAATTCACAATCATGGAATAAAAGTGGGTTGCACTTGCCTCTCTCTCTCTCTCTCTCTTCCCTGTCATGAAATATTCAGGCGATAATGGCACGATTCAGAATCGAATCAACGTTATCAGTTAATAACACAGCAACTAATGATGGCAACCATCCTTTCGCTTTTCGATAAATTGCGTCAAATTGAGCAACGCTGATCTTGGGAGTTTGATGAGCGTTGCCCAAATTAATACCCCTGAGTAGTACATGAGGTAACTTAAAGGATTGCTCCGCAAAAGCTCAATTGTTGATCTACACGTACTGTAATGTTTTCATCCGCCGGCTGCTGAGGAAATGTTTAGGAAAGATCCCTCGTGAGGAAAATTGTTCAGTATGAAATTGTAGGTAAAATC
>JAXGGS010347839.1:0-13244 GCA_035585475.1 Armandia brevis
GCCAGCCTCGTGCCGGACTCGTGCCGGCATCGCTGCCCCACATCTGCTGATAAGCAGATCGGCTGAGGCATCCTGCTTAGCCCTCTGCCTATGCAAGACATCATCTTGATTGATAGTTAGGTATGTTAGCAACAATTACTTGATGCTAATTAGTTAGTTGAATGGGCAATAGTGGTCATTCTATATCTTTATGCTATGAAACATCATGACCGTGTTGTCAGCCATTTCACTGAGCTGTCAAAATTTGTGATTAGTTTAAGCAATAATAATCCAAGTAACTTGGTTTGTCTAGATGTATAACTGGGTATGATATCAGTGATTCAGTCGACAAGTAGTTTTTCCAGCACCACAGAAGCCTGGATTCCACCTATACAACCTACTTGTTTAACCAATTCAGGGTGGTGTGAATGAGATATATTTGTGAAGATTGCTAATAGCATATGTTTGCTCAACAAACATACGGCCTTAGATATTCAATACAAGTAAATAGCTTAATCTGCTACAACAAAATTTCACATAATGCTAGCTATGATAGAAATAAACAAAACTTTCCCATAATGCTAGCTATAATAGGAATAAACTTTTAGTTTTTGTGTTCTTCGAGTTTTAAGAAGTTATAGCACCAGTGGTCGCTGTAAAAATATGATTATTGTGTCGAACACACAGTCGTTTTACAATTTGGGTAATAGTTATAGCAAGTTCATTCAAACGATAAAGTACAAAACAGCAAAGCATGAACAAGTGGCACATAAACCTCAGTATTTGAAACATAGGGCAGAACTCCCGTTTGTTATCAGTATAAAGTAACAAGCTGATGTAGTTTTCAAGTAAAACAGTTGCCTTACGATTTCGATACACTTGTAACATATGGTATGCAAAATCCAATGGATTGGTGCTTGGATGTATTTGTTATTCTATCATATGGCTTTTGTCGTTTTTTTTTCAAAACCAATAGAAACGAATGACAAATGGCGTAATTCCGGACAATAAATATTTCACGAATATCTCTCATTGTATTTTCTCCCTGGAGAACTACTTTTAAAATATTTATCGAGAACTGTAACGTAATCAGTCATCCCCTAAAGTTAACGAATGCATGCCCAAGGCAATCGGTGAATTTGTGTTGAACAAATCGATTCTCTTATAAAGTTACTTTCTTTGATTTATAATGCGAGTATTTACACGCACTAAATCACGCCCCTTTCAACTTTATGACCAAAAACCGTCGCTTACATGAAGTGATCCATTTATCAGTCTAGTCTAGAAAATTGAATTGATAATCAAAAGAGGCATGATGTTTACTCACGGCAGTCAATTTGACGAGTAGATAAAATCGCCTGTTTGTGTTAAACAGGGGCACTTGAGTACACATATGTGTTATATAAAACTCCTCTTCAAATATTGTTATGTAAACCGTGATCGCTTTGTGTAAATGGGTGGGTTAAGGAGATTGAAAGAGCCAAGGCAAAAATTAAGCGGCCATTATTCAACATCGCCTCCCTATAATCTTTTCAAATGCTGAATGAAATAAAAACGTACACAACGGGGACATCATTGTTCATGGCATATACTTCTTCAATTCAAGTGGCCCAAGCGATTCGTGGTGAGTACATATTGATGTATCAAACCCTTGTTGATATGTATAAAGGCAATGGTTTATATTCGGTTACTATGACACCGGTGGAATCAGGACAGCGCTGTTTTACATCTCCCTACAGGTGAAGGTCGTTTAACAACTCTTGTCACGTGGACCGTAGCGTAACAAGGATATTACACATCCGAACTTTACTCGTGTTAACTATTTAACAAATGATGTTTAGCATTTGAATAAAATACAACCAAAGTTGTGTAAAGTTGTGTTGGTCGCTGATGAACATTCCTGTGCAAATGAATGCGCTGTCTCTCTGTTGGCAGACGCACCTTAAAGTTAATATGCTAGTGGCACTTCATTGCTCTAAATGCCGGTAAACTATATTTTAAGTTATATGGGATGTAAGCGGGATGTTCAGTCGTCCCCACCGATAATCCGTCTTGCGACTCCTGTCTTTACGAATTCCTGGCATTTGTTTCCTACGACCTCGAATAGTTGTTCGTGTCCTGTATATGTCTATGGCTACAACAATTTGCTTGACAAAGCAGAGTGGCACACCCGACGCATTTTCTGACTCACACATATCTACAAGAAAGGAATAAGTGTATTAAAACAACATCTCACTAGAGTAACGTGCTTATGTCAACGTGACAGATGTGCCGTGAATGTTCGCATATGTATATGTTTAAGATGCACATGTATTAGGGAGTGATATGATGAGATAAGATGAGAAATAAAAACCAGGCGGTTCCGATGTCTCCGCCCTAAAACTTCTCATCACGAACACAGTAATAGTTTATGCAGAATTGACAGCGGTTCGAATTGCGCACAAAATGCCCTTGATCGCGATTGGTCCATTGAGGAGCTCGAGTTTTGACTGACACGCGCTGATATAAATGCGCCGATATATTCATATAAAAGTATGGAATCTTGCTACTGAGCTTCACTCATTTCTCAGACGCCTAGAAAAGAAGAGACATGAAGCTGGAAGTGTTCTTGTTTTACCTCCTGGTGATGGTTTGTCTGTTTCTGTCCGTCATGGCACAGGGGGACAATCCGGGTTGCGGCCATATCAGTGATGGCTCCTTTTCCTTGCTGAGGTGTCTGCAAAGTTTCGTGAGGAGTCCTTGATCAATCGGCAAACTTAAGTACCCATTTTATGAAGCACATTTCCAGGTAAGTATGTTATATAGATTAGGAATTAATAAATCTATTTACCAACGCCAATGTTACTAATACCGAGTGAAGCTGGGCGCCTGCAGGGCGCCGCGTAGCGCGGTTATTGACATATACAAAACCGACCTTGTTTCTGGCAGACCCTCTCCCTCTACTTAAACCTAATTTTGGCATGTCGTGAATTTAATAAAAATGGTTTAGTATTATTTTTAAATATAAATTCTAACTTAAATACCAACAGTTAATAACATGGGGAGGGTGATTCAATTTTTCAAGTCTAGGTTTAGAATTTAATGCTTAAATAAATCGTGACAATATACCTTAGCTTCCCCTGCCCTGTTCACTGAGACCAAGGTTAAAAATTTGCATTTTATCAGGCTGTCTAAATAAATCTAGGTCTTAAGGCAACGAAAAGTGGTTGATTAGGATCTAATCAACATCTTTTCGTTTGCCTGCCCCCCGAAAATAACCTGTGAATGGAAATATCTGAAACAAAATTGAACTTGGCAGAGGATTGATCCCGGATCCCAAGTAAAACAGTCGGACGCTGTAAGCAACAGGCTACGGCTTTATATATTAGAGGAATGTCCTAAAATACATTATATAATGGCTTCGCTCGGTTGAAAGGCTTTGCCTTCATTATATAATTTGGTAATTACTTGTAACTCAGAACAAACGTTTTAAGGAGCTACCAACATGGTTGTCTGAAATTCGAGTATTGTAAAGTAACAATTACTGGATTTCATATACGAACCTTGAATGTAAAATTTGTTTTATATTTATAGGAGTGACTGTTCGGAGGAATAAACATGAATGGAAAAACTTTACAACATGTCACAAACGAACGGAATCGTCGCCTATAAAGCAGATACAACAAACGTTTATTAGAATTTCATTTATTTGTAAACTTTTACAAACTTTAGATTTGTGTCAATCAATCATCCTATTCCAGACTTACCAAATTCATGTCATGTGACAAATATTCCAATCATTGATAAATGCCGCTTAACGTTAGTTGATTAATATTCAAATATGTTGCTTTGAATAAAATAGTAGGTACATTGATTCATGTTGTGGTCGTCATTAAACTTCATTAAATAACAAGACGCGACGACAACATACATACTATCTACAGTGTTCGATCAATCTCCCTGGGGCCTGGCCCAACAAAGTGTAACTAGTGAGAACTGTGACTAGTGAGCCTAGTTCTGCACATAGTGAGCTGTTTGCGCATAGTGCTTGTAAACGCTCTGATGAACACCAGTCAAGCTTGACCACTATCAGCACTACTAAGGCACATTAACTCACCATGAACATGCAGTTGTAACACTTTGGTGAAACTGAAATTTTGCTTCCGTGGTTACCTAGCTTTGCTTGGTGAGTTCTTCCTTTCACTATGTGCAGATCTTAGCTCACTATGTGCAGATCTTAGCTCACTATGTGCAGATCTTAGCTCACTATGTTCAGATCTTAGCTCACTATGTGCAGTTCTTAGCTCACTCTGTGCAGATCTTAGCTCACTGTGACATGGTGGTTATTTCATTTACTTGGCAATGCTTACTCAGTTGTGTTATGCACTTACCTAGTTTAGTTGCCAGCTGCCAATTATCAAGATGAGCGACTGATCAGTACTCACCTGAATATGTGTCATCAGCCACATATCTTACACCAGTTTCGATGACTGGTTTACAAAAAGGATCATCTTGGCCATATTTGGAACTCTTTATCAACCCATTTAGTAAAATTAGTATGAAGTAGTATGCTAATGTAGTCTACAAGTAGTTCATTTGTCTTATGATTCTGATTAAGTGGCTGAGAGTAGTAACCCAAAATCGGACATCAATAAGTTGCTGGATGGATTTTGTATCCTATCATATGAATTTTGTCTTTCGTGATTTGTTTCAAAACAATCAAGAATAGAAATAAGTAAAGCTATAGTAGGTTCACCATCAATATTTCACGAACATGTATCATTGTATTATTTCGCTGGAAAATTGCTAAAAATACTGTAACCATGTTACATCATCTATATATTTAATGATTTGATGCCCGAGGCAACCAGAGAACACGTGTTTAAAAATCGATTCTCCCACAAAGGAACATTCTATCATCTCCAATATGGGTGTTTACACACACTAAATCACCGCCAATTCAATATAATAATCATAAATAGTCCTTTGAATGAAGAGATTCATGTGTCATTTCTAGTCTAGAAAGCTTTGAAAATTGGAGTGTTCATAGGTATGAAACACAGACACCTGAGTACACATAGTTTTTATGTTTCAGCTCGACTGTTCTGTTTAAGGTTTGCTTAACTCGCTTAACTTATGATTAACAGCTGACATCTCGGGAGAGGCGCCTCTTAAAGGCACATGTAGAGAAATCACTGGCCATGTGCTTAACTGTTTCACCACATTCAATATCTGACCGGAGATGGGCACAGTTTACATCCTTCCCGGCCATTATAAATCCTTCAATGGACCTCTAACATTATCCAATGAAAAAATAAATGTAACATTTACATTAACAAATGGAGCCCAAACCGAGTTAGAGGCGCTTGAGAGCGGGAGATCAGTCTTCTTGTAAATTATAGCTGTAATCAGTCATTTGTCATTAAAAATTACAATTAAAACAAAGACCGAATTCCATTTTCACAGTGTTGGCCTACTCCCGGTGACATCTTAATAGACTGACAAATGCATTATAACAAGTTGTAGATCAATATAGAAATAAACGACGTTTTGACTTGAAGTTGACTATGAATTCTGACTATGGAACTCCTCAGAGTCAGAATTAGGAGGTTAAGAACCAGGGAAAATATTTTATATTTTATAGATTGTATGGGTATGATCCTGTATTGACATGAAGTGGCCCCCGGTGTGTTGACAGTGCCTGTTTAACAGTAACACAGTGAGTACAAACTTGAAAGCGAGGAGTGTCTTTCAGCTGATCAGTGTCAAGGCTGAAGACTAAGTTATACCTACGAATAAAGAGGTCACAGATATAGGTCATAAAAACAGGTCAGGCTGACATGGCCGAACAACCGCACAGACGCCCTCAGACCTGACAAATACAAAGAATGGTATTCACACCAGGCATATGTGACAGATGGGGAACCCTTGCTTGTACAAGTGCAAACAGGTCGAATCAATTGAATTGAATGACATTGAACTCATGAAAAACGGACGGCACCGCCCAATCTTCTCGATTGGATTGATGAAGGTCTTTGTCTAAGGAGCCTTGCTTGTGCAAAGTGCAAACAGGTCGAATCAATTGTTTGAATGAGGGCAACTATTCTTCACTCGCTCACCCCTGTCGAGGATGAAAGAAGCTTTGTCAATAGACATCAGCGGTATCTATTATGTCTTTGAATCATTGGTTTCTGGCATTAAATTTCCTTAACAGTTCAGAACTAATAGTGAACATTGAAATCAGAATGTATGCATTTGAATTGACAATATTAAACGTTTTTGCCACCAATCAATTATCAATAGTTATCACCAGATTGTTTTTATAGGTAAACCTTTTTTGTGGGGTGTAAGCGGGTAAGTCTGGCGACGCTGAGCTTCAAATTCACAAGCGCGGTTGAGCTCAGCAGTGAAGCACACCACCCTCTTGTAACGTATGCTGTTCTTTATTCTAAAAGCTATTCTCAAATTTATTTCAAAGTGCTGATCATTTCATTCGACAGGATACAATAATTGTTTCTCTACAGTTTTGATATAGCAGGTTAAACTCAGTCCCTGTGACAATCAGCCATGAAGGTGTCAGCTGTCATACTTGTGGTTATGGTATGTCTCCTTGTGTCCGCGATGGCTCACAAAGGAAAACTAGGAGGACTTGGAATGGGTGGACGCCTTGATAGAATCAGAAGAAATGCGGGAGACATCACCGATGGAGATGGCGGTGTTGGAGGACACGGAGGAGGCCGCTACAAGAGGGATGTCCCGAAACTCAGCAACTGGATCAGAGTGATGAAGATTGTTAACGATCATCGCCAAGCTTTGCAGGACTGAGCCATGAGCGTCATTAGAAGGGGCAGTCATAAGCACATAGCCGGAAATCAAGTTATTGGGATATTGATTGTTATCACTGTAAATTTCGAGGTAATTCCATGTCATTTTAGACCGAATATGATTAAATTTCCTTGTATTCTAATCAAATATTTAAAATGTTATCCAAATGAAAGACTAATTATAGTTTTTAGCCAATCAATGAGAAATGTCTAATATATAATAATCAATAAATAAATCCATAGTTATATGAATACCATTCCTAATAAAACATTGTAAGTCGTACACTGTGAGTGAATAATTGAATTTTTGTTATTCTAATGCTTAATCATCGGACGTCCACATTTAGAGACCGGTATCTTACAGGTCTCAGACATTATACTGTTTCTTCTTACTGGAGTCCACGTTTAGAGACCGGTACCGGAGAGGTCTCAGAAATAATACTACATTTAAACTATTTTCTTTGAATGTGTGCCGTATCGGAAAGAAGCGGCAGGTTTTCCCCAGAGTCTATAATGACCTGATGAGGATATGTGATTTATGCTTGCTACAGTTTAAATCTGCTTTACAAAAAGGAGGTATGCCATGGCATATGGCTGTCGATTTAGATGCGTTAATATTACTATTGATTGATGTCTTTATCCAATACAAATTAAAACATTGTTGTGTATATTTAGTATCTTGGTTATGATTTATATAAGCAGTATTTTATATTCAGCGACAGTTACACACTTGCGAAACTTGTTTAGCCCTGTCATCTCTTACAAATTGTCATTTTGTCAAAATTAAGTGTTAAGGGGAAGCTCCTGTCTTTCGGAAGGAGGAACCAGGTGTCCCAGGTTATTGAATTCTGTATTTATTCCCATATAGCACTGGTAAATAGAGATTCATTGGGGCATGAAATCATTACAGATTAAATGTCAGAACGTCCCGACGCGTTATCAATAACCATATACACTACTTCCTAGAGCCCACTCTTAAACACCGGATAGTACTGACTCATCACATGACGTCATGTAACCTCTGCAAACTCTTCGCCCTGTCACATGACCACCAAAACCTAGAATTCCTGGATAAATACTTCTCAACCATGACAAGTTTATTTTCAGTTTTTTTCACCAGACACCTACTAGCAACGTACACACCAGATCGACACAAAAAATACTTTAAAATACCCCATGACACGAGTTCTATTTGTACCTCATAGGTGTAGTCCAATAGTCATCGCCACTGCTTCTCTGGAGAACACTTCTGCCCTTACATAAAACACGATCCTATCATAAACCCAAAATAGAGTGATAGAGCTTAAGTGGTGGTTAGGGACTCTGTACTGCACTGTGATGATGGCTGTACATCCTTTTCCATCTTTCATGATGATCACTCCCCAAATCGTCTTGGAAAACGGCTTCACTAGACCGGATTCTAAATTCCTAACGTTAAATCCGCCTATTTTATAAATAGTAGTGGCCTTTCCTGTATAACAATATGCAGACTTGTTTGACACATGGATGTATCATATTTTATAATAGATATTTCTACGTAAGTAATTCTATTACTACGACGTCTGTAATGCATGTCAATATAAGATAAATAAGTGATTTAAAAGCAGGGACTAGATATCATACCTGTCATTACTTAATAAGTGGTCGTTAAGACCAATTGCGCCATACTCAGTCACGCATAGAAATAAATGTATGACTTAGTTCGCTCTCGGGTAGTTTATTAAAAGGTGAATCAACATCATTATAGAATAGAATGCTGTGTAAAAAAATAATGATTAATTTTGTTCCTACATGCTTCAATAAAAATTCCTTATCTAATTTTTGAATGAAACATATGTGTTTGACGTTTATTAAACATATTCATTGCTGAAGGCCTGCTGCACGTAAAGCAATGGCGTCTCATCAGTTGATCACAAGACAAACAAACATGATCTTGAGGTGGTTACTGGTGAATATGGTTGGATTATTGGCCGTAGTATTTTCCCAGCCTGGTTCACCAGGATCAAGGGGACAAGCTGGACCAGCTGGCCCTCATCCTCCAGCTAATACATACCTGGCAACGGGGAAACACTTAATTCACTTTCGTGTGCTTTATTTGAATGCATTCTGTGTTACGTTTACATCATACCATAAAATAGGACAAACTTGAATACTATTGGTGGTTTGAACCATGGAGAACACGGTAATTTTCTAGGGCAGTCCAAGCAGCTTATATTCGTTATGACAGTAATATGTGTATCTCCGATACAGGCAATTATTTTATGAAATCAGTGTACTTGACAAGGATTCAAAAATGTGTCTTTAACATTATTCAACCGTAAAATCAACAGAGGAGAAAAACTGACTTGTGAACCGGGGACCTGCATGAAGATCATTACCAATAACAATATGTGAAACATTACTTTGAACAACATTACTACAACACCATAACACAACACTAAAACAGAACCCACTTTGGTATCATACAATTTAAATTGATGAGCAGTACTTCAATGTATTCTATTTATTCTGTCATAATGTGTTGAAACTGTGGACAAACTCCTTAATGCTTGTTATTTCACTTAATCACTAAAGCAAGCTGCATGAGTCACAATTCTGTGTGTTGTGACATCTTTTGTCTGCTCATCCTCAAGTAGCAAAGTTGCATATTTTTCTATGATAGAAGGTAAAACATGAGAATGTGTGAAATATTGTATCCAGAAAGAAGGTCAAATCTATACATTTTGCAATATGTTTATTTACCAATGGCATAATCAACATGTGTCCATACGTATCAATCCTGATGCAGAAGTTTGAAAAGTTGCTCTGCCAATCAGGAAGGAATATTATGCAATTCAATTGTTCGACCACTTATGGAAAATGTCACCGTCATATCAATTCATTAGTATCGCCCGTGACCAAGATATGAAACATTGACCGCTTATTGCAATTTGGTACTTTTCTTTATTACTATATCAATACAGTATACTCCCGATAAGTCGAAGTCGGTTAACTCGAATATTCGGTTAACTCGAACTTCGACAGCTGGTCCCGGGCCCTTCAGGGACCTATACATGTATTTTACCCTAAACTCGAACATCGGCTAAGTCGAATGTTCGTTTAAGTCGAATACAAACTGCAATCCCAAAGTGCTAAATGCTATACAATTTTCTCTGTTTGTCTCGAACCTGAGAGATTTGCCCAATGTTTTCACGGCTCAGCAGCAAATTATGTGGCTGCTGAGGCTGCATTCTCACAGCTTTAGCAGCTTTAAGAGGCACAAACTGATCACAGAATAACAACATACTTGTTACAAACAATGCATGTCTCGAACTTCGGATAAGTCGAAGTGATTGTATCGGCCCCACGAACTTCGACTTATCGGGAGTATACTGTATGTAATATATGTATATAAAACAGGATAGGACTGCCAGAGTTAAAACACTTATGTACATGTTTAGGATTACTGCCTGTCTTTATATCATACATTATATTCAGAAATCAGCCAATACTACTGATCTACCATCGCAGAAGATAATAAACATGCAATCTGACAGATAAAAATTGGTTCATACATGATTGTTAAAAACAGTTACAATAGGAAATACAAATATACCTGTATTCTGTGATACCATACATTTTTCTGTGAGTATATACCTGTATATATTATAGTTACCTGTTGTGGTCGGTCAGGTCCAGCTTGCTGTTCTCAGGTGAGATATATATTATAGTTACCTGTTGTGGTCGGTCAGGTCCAGCTTGCTGTTCTCAGGTGAGATTTTATCTGTAAGTCTCACGTGACGGATGGGGCTGTCCAGTTGACCTTTGCCCTGGTCGGGTGCATCCCGGTATTCTTCCGCGATTTCACAATTTTCCAGCGCCAAGGGAGTGCTCTCTAAAAATCAAAAATAAAAACAACATTGTAGCAGCTTCTAAAAATCTCATTGTAGTTTCAGTTTAATTTAAGAATATGAATGCGTTAAATTTACAGTTGCGATGTCCTATGTGAGAGATTTCTATTATTAAAACCCTTTAATCTAACGAGTTAAAGGCATCAGGCGCCACTATTTGAGTTCTAGGGTGGAGCATATCAGTGATTTTTGTCATTCCACAAGTGCATCAGCAGATGTTTCATTCAAGGTCACACGCTTACTCATACACGGTTATTTTTGTAAAAGCACCAAACCAATCTGACTCGAGCTCATGCACGTACATGACATTTACTCAAATCTCAAGTCTCGTGAGCAAACAACACAGTCAAGCATCTCTCCTCCCTGCCCTCAGAAACCTCGGGGGGTGAACGAACTACGACATATCTTCAATATAACGCGGGTATTTAGAACTCAGTTTCACCTATAACGCGGTTCAACTGCGTCCCCCATCAGTGTTTACCCTCTTTCTTTATAACGCGGACTAAAGGTCACCAAACTAAACACTATATATTCTATCGCTAAAATAACTGCGTTTCGTGGGTTTGAAGCCACGTTATAGTGAGTAAAGAACGGTGTGGAGTTTGCTGCGCAGTAGCTGCTCCTGTTTATCGGTTAAGTGCAGCAGTAACAGTGGTAGCATTAACAGTGGTAGTAGTACAGGTAGTTCTCCGCGCGTCTGTGGTCTCACCTTGACGAGACGGCACAAGGTGGCCCCGGGGACTCACACAATGAAACCTGCGATTCCTCTGGTGCTCTGTGTTTACATGGGTAATGTGTGCACGAGTACATTTATACACATGTACATGTACTCTGACTCTGACGTAAGCAGTATAGATGCCGCACATTCCAGCCAGACGCTCCCTGTTACTCACGTGCTATTTTTAACCTTGCTTTCAGAGGAGGGATGAGGGAGGAGGGGAGGAGGCAGGGAGGGAGGCAAGGAGGGAGGAGTGCTCGGGGGGTAACCTCAAAGGATGCTCGGAAACAAGGCCATGCTACATTCATCAACTCAAATTTAAATCGCAGAGACATACTTTTATAACTTATCTCTTAACTGGTAGGGGAGTTTATTCTTAATATGCAATAATCACAAAACCGTCATTCTTCTTAAATACACATTTTATGTTCAATACGGGGGCGGTTTTAATAGTTCCAGTTCGAGGAGTACGTGAGATATTACAAAGGTTAAACTGATAATTATCACAATTCCATCCATGAGCTAGTGGCAGCAAATATATCACGATTTCATCGATCACTAGGTCATAGAATATGTGTTTAATTTCGGCACACGCTGAAAACCATGCATCAAAGTGCGATGCCATATAACATAAATATAAATATACCTTTAAATTTGCCGTTATAAATGACCTTTATGTAAACGCCTACAACATAATGTACGTATTTAGTGAGAGTATGAAATGTCAGACGTGTTAGTAAACCGCCGACACGCCATTAAACCCAGACACGCGCCATATTGCGGTAACAGCGATTAGACTGCCACAGTTCTATCAGAATAACGCGCATGTTTTTATATGTTAGTGACAGTGCGCTCGGCAAATTTCACATCTGTTTTATAGATTGATGCAGAGGCCTATTATTGATAAACCTGCTGATTGAGGGCTATACAAAATAACGTATTGGGATAAATTTCATCAACCAATAAGTATTAAGTAATGTATGTATGAAAGCCAACCGACATATGGCGCCTTTATAAAAGATACAATCATGTAGTTACAGAAAATTATGACATAGACATGCTATTATACTTCAATGTGTCACCTTCGGTGTTTTATAGATATATGTATGATACAGTAGTTGGTGGATATAACGCGGAATTCAAAATAAAACGCCTCTAATTTCTATCGCGTCCCCTGATTTGTTTTTTCTATGGTACTTCGAAAGAGTGCATGTACATAGTACTATGTAGTATAATGTACTGACCTGTGTCTTTGCCTTTAGCGCGCAGTGTGTTGTTGTGTTTCTCGAGTTCTGACAGGACCGCCTGCACTATCGGGATCATCATGGCGGTGGTCGCCGTGTTACTCAGCCACATGGAGAGGAAAGCCGTGGTAATCATAAACCCGAACATCAACCTGGAATATATAAAACAACTCCCGTTAACACACAAGCGACAGGTAAACACACAGTGTATATACATGTAATATTTAATATTCTGTTCTCCATGTGTAGTTCTATAGGGAAAAGTGGGAGCAATTGAGAATTAATATACATTGGATTGGATCGGAGCAGTTTACGCTTTTGCTCAGAAAAGTTACTAGATAGTGACAACAGTGAATATCTATATATATCTTGGGTAATATACTGGTAGTAAATATGATCTTCTGGCGTATTTAATATATATCTATAGCTTTTACGTCAATATTGGATAGCTTTAGATCGTGTGATATTGACTTGTCGTTGCTTAGAAATATATGCGAATTTCGGGTACAAAAAAAGTATGTTTATTCACTGAACCTCTGTCATACATGTACCGTTATCACGCTTACAATAAGTCGGCCTCCATCGTTCAGTCCTTTGGAGGATGGATTTC
>JAXGGS010347950.1:0-13243 GCA_035585475.1 Armandia brevis
TAGAAAGAACAACTTATGGTTACTTACTCGCATGTGCTAGAAAGAACAACTTATGGTTACTTACTCGCATGTGCTAGAAAGAACAACTTATGGTTACTTACTCGCATGTGTTAGAAAGAACAACTTATGGTTACTTACTCGCATGTGTTAGAAAGAACAACTTATGGTTACTTACTCGCATGTGTTGGACCCTCCTCGGTAACCGTAGGTCGCTCGGTGTATGAAGATAGACTGGCGGCCGGAAGCTGAACCACATGTCAGCTGTAACAATGGCTGCTCGGCACTTGTTTCACTGGTACAGATGGAGAAGGTGTGGATCATACTCCTGTCATAGTCTAATACTGTAATAAAACAATACTCCTGTTATAGTCTAATACTGTAATAAAACAATACTCCTGTCATATTCTAATACTGTAATAAAACAATACTCCTGTCAAAGTCAAATACTGTAATAAAATCATACTCCTGTCAAAGTCTAATACTGTAATAATATAATACTCTTGTCATAATACTCTTGTCATAATACTCTTGTAAAGTCCAATACTGTCATAGTCTAATACTGTCATAGTCTAATACTGCCATAGTCTAATACAGTCATAAAATAATACTCCTGTCATAGTCTAATACTGTAATAAAATAATACTCGTGATATAGATTAGTGTTGTAATAATATAATACCCCTGTCATGGTCAAGTTATCAAGATAATGTATTTAGAGAAATAATGTGACGCGGAAAGAAAATTAAAAGAAATATCACCCATATCTGATGAGCAAAAGTGGCAATGAGTGCCAAAGACGGTAGGGCCATCTGATTATATAAATAGGTCTAGGTCAAGGGTCACCCTATCATTTGCTCTCATAAGCAGAACGTTCATGTCCGCGTCGTAGTATTATAATGCATGGCTTTTAATTTGTTTCAAGCTTACAATATCCAAAGAGTAAGACCTGAACGAGTTATGCACAATGTGTATTAACACAATATTATTGTCAAAAAACTTAAGAAAGCTGCCGACGCAATGACTTACGTGATCGACTTTGTAGCACGGTAGACTCGACACCAAACGCTGCCATCGTAAATAATACGAAAAATTCAGCCAACATCTTCCTCATATTCGGTACAAATAAAATGAATATCCTTGGTCAAACATTAACCGAGTTATCACGAACTAAAAGCACCCAAGGCAAACACGGTGTTGGATAATAATACGCATATAATCCTCTGGTTCTGGCGAAGTATGAGTTTATCACGGTTGTTGTATGCGCGGATGTCGCGTCGAGACCGGTGTCCTCGTCTTTCCTCCTCGGGGTTCGGCGATTATACACCCCCCGTAAACAATCCGCACGACCGCGATACATTTAAGTCGCATTCATAAAAGTGGTCATTATTTAGAGCGCTGATGATGACATCACGACATGGCTCGGGTGTGGTCAGTCATCTGTGACGTCACGCTGATTGTTATAGACCGGCCTGGTGTGTAATGCGATTATATGCAGGACTATAGTGCCCGCTGTCAACAGGAGAAACTCCTTACATTAGAAATCTTAATGAATTATCGCGCATTGTTCGGCATAAGTGGCTATCAAGGTTGTTGTGTAAAGATGGGTCGTGCGGAAAGTTCCGTGGTCCGATTCTTCATTATTTATAAGGTGCACAATTTTCCGCCACTCTCTATGCGGATGCGGAAGGTATTAGGGCGACATTTACTAAACATAAGTAATCGTGATCTTTCACACTTTGTGATATATGTGTAATGGTACATGACTGTAAACAAATCGCGTTTCAATACGATGATCCAGGACCATGTGATCAGGATAATCTCCAGATTAGAGATAATCCATGGATTAACAGAGCCAGCGACGATTGTTATTTGATATTGCATATAAAAGTATCTTTAAGCTGGAAATCACTTAACCTCTTATTAAATGGAGTTTAATCAATACGAAATATTGCTGGTTAGTTTCAGGTTAAGGTATCATGGTGACAACTCTTTCAACGGGCCATACTGTTGAAGTTATCCAGTAAGAGATCAACATGATCAATTATGCTGCATAAAATTAAATAGTTGCTCAAAAAGCCTGAGAAACTATTCATTACCTTATAACTACTGGTGCCCTTCCTAATAATTTCAAGACTCCTATTAATATTAACATTTTTACGTCCCTCCATAACATAGCGAGGACCTATACGCATACGTGCAGTAGTTTTTTAGTCCTCTGTAGGTATTAGAGGTACTCTTATATGGTATGCACACTACCGTTTGACTTTAACTGGTAGGATCGCTAGTCATTACAACTGAAACGATTGTAGGTGAATTGAAAAGTGTTTGTCGTAAATATCGCATAATAATGTACCTAGAATATTTTAGAATAGAACTACGACATCTAAGTGTATATAACGTGGGTCGATGGGCGCTTGCATCAAAACCGCGTTATATTCATGCAGTTACCGTGCATTCCGCTATAAAGAACGATACAAAACTAATCTTGGAACATGGTAGACAAGCTTTATGCAGAATTACCAGTTTCATAGACATGAATTATATAAAGTGTCCACAGAAATCTGTTCCGATTCTGTGAAGGCCGTTTCGACGATTTATTCTGCTATAACTGTAGAGAAGTTTTGATATTTGTGTAGAATAATTAGTTGTTCATATATCTAATATTGTAAGACTTAAAACACTTTGAAATCGTTATCATATTGATAAACCGAATCTGTTATTTCACACAAAAGCAAAGATGTGCTCTGCATTCTGTTTATTGATTGTATTCGTTCTATCATATGTAAATTAGCTCTTTTGTTTGAGAACACCTGTGTTTGCTGAATTAACCGTTTAGACGTGCTATTGATTGTTTGAATGGAGACAAGTCTTCACGACTATCTCAGTTTATAGTATTTGCTGTGAACGTTAATTACCGACTCATTTGAATATCAAATTCAGTAAAAGCGACAGTTCTTGTAGCGAGTGTAAACATCATGAGCGCCCATTTCAGACAAGTCGCAAGGAAAACCTCACCAAACCGGCGCCATGAATAAATCACCGCCTTCTCGGTGACGTTTTCAGAATCATGCTGCGATATTTTGACGATTCTTCGGTTACAAAATCACCACATTCGCGTCACAAAGCTCGTGACATTAAATTAACGGTGATAATTATGAGAAAATGTTCGCACACATTAGGAAGATATATAAATAGGAGCGGCGGTTGAATCAAGTTATTCCAAATCTATTGGGCTGATCAACCTGTAGAGAGACAACAAAATGTCGTCCAAGATATTCATCCTGCTGCTCGTGGTGGCTGTCATCACCCACGCGGTCCTGGCAAAACCCTCCAAAAAGGAGAAAGAGTCGAAAAAGGAGAAGAACTCGGGGTAGGTTAAGTTCAAATCGATTTTATTTCTAGAGCTGGCGAATCTTGTTGACACTGAATTTATTTTATTGTGATATAAAGGTAGTTCAAAATCCAATCTACCTTACATTGAGGAATCGATTGTATATGTTTTGAGAATTGATCGATTGATGACGCTTCTCGTGCTCACGTCACGTCACGTCACGTCACGTCACGTCACGTCACGTCAAGTCACGTCACGTCACGTCAAGTCACATGTGAGCGTTAATCGTCGAACTGATTCAGTTCTAATTCCACTGGAATCATCTATAGAAGACATGACTGTATTTCACACGTATTCAAATGACGTATGACTAAATAAAAAACCCGATATGAATGATGAATAATATATGACAATGATAACACATTAACGTGCTGGCTCGTTCTTATTACCACATTAGCCACAAGGGGAAGGGCAGCGGAAACTCAGTGGAGAAAGGCAGCGGTTCCAGCTCCCACTCCAGCTCCAGCTCCCACTCCTCTCGCTCCGGCTCCAGCGATGTCTCAGAGGAGGAACCCGTGATGGTGGTGGACCCGGTAGAGGAGGCGCCTGTTGATGAGGTGGTTGTGATTGAGGAGCCCGCTCCCGCCCCACCCCCTCCTCCTCCCCCTCCCCCACCCCCTCCTCCAGTGGGCGGCGCTGGGAACATGACCAGAGTCTAGAGAACCCCACCCGACGGTCGATGTTCCTCGGCGGATCATGAAAACAACATTCACTACGAGCTCGATGTATAATTTCTGTTTTGATTTTTGATTTCTTGATCGTCTGTAAAAAGGGACAATAAATAAATCCGTTCACCGCCAACGAATGTTCCTAAAACGTGACACTTTGTCAAACTATGTGTGAAAGACAGTTCACTTCTTCATAACTAGTTCTCATTCGACCTGATAAAGATCGAGTGTTTTCTTTGATTGGCAGAGTTTCGCTTTTCCTAGTTAATCACCCCACATGCTTCTCAAATGAAAGCTACATACCTTATTAGCTGTTATTTCGTTCATTTCACACGACGTTATTAATAAGCGGATCAGACCGACTAGCTCTTTATGGAGCTAAATATATCAAGTGACACTATTGAGAATTCTAATTTCAATAATATTTGAGGTTCTCACTTTTGATTACGATGATGTTTCGTGAACATGAGTTTTGCTGTGTCAGCACAATCAACACAGAATAATAATTCACAGATCTCCTCATGGTTATGATAACTTTTATTTCTCGTATAAGATATATAATTTTACGCACTTTACATTTAATCCATTAAACCTGTGCAGATTGACAATATATCTTATCTCGAGTGATACAACCTCGCAGGTCATCTTTAAACCAAGGAAAGTTGTTCACTTTTTGCGCTGGAAAAACATGAAGTCCTGCAAAAAAAAGGGATATTATAAAAATACATTTTCAGTTATAACCACTGTGAATAATGAGGCACAGTTTTATTTACACAGCGTCGCTCTTTGATGCCAATTCAGTTTCAACTCACAATCAGACACACAGTTTACTACTTACAATTATAAACATATTGTTTTACTACTTACACTGAGGAACATTACTATACTACTACTAATGAGTAGTATATCTTTACTACTTACAATGAGAACATTGCTATAATATGAAATGGGCAGTATTGCTTTACTACTAATAATGATAAACATTGTTATACTACTGATAATGGGCAGTATTGTTTTACTACTTACAATGAGAAACATGGCTGCCAGATATGTGGCCTTCATTTTCACGTCTGCGTTGATAGGAACTGTAATCAAATTGTATTAAATAAATTGCGGAGATATTTATTAATTATAGATATAATACATGTGTATCCTCTTCTTTTAAAATGAAAATAACAAATTAGCTTGTAATAGCGCTAGGTATCGTGTCTATAGGACTAATCATTGGGAAAACTCACAAGAAACTGTAAATTTATCCACGTTGGTGAACACTTCCATGACGAGTCCCCTGTGATGTTTGGTGACACTCCCCACCTGTCCCTGATCACTCGACACAATCTGAACAGGTAAATAAACACGACATTAATTTTCCTGGAGTCGTTTAGCCAGATGGATGACAATGCCACTGTGAAATATTCTCGGCTATTTAAGCTTTCCTCTAGGCCACATACATTATTCTCAAATATCAATTAATTATTCCATGGAAACCAGCAGTTATTGAAGATGGTATCAATGGTGAATAAGAAATCACCTCTGAAGTAAGCCGCATTGCACGGCGTGGGAGCAGGTTGTTATCATATAACTATTTTACCCAGCTTGAATAAGTCACAGAGAATAAGATGAATGTTTTATTCTTACCGGAAACTCGACGTCCCCGCAGCACGAGACGCTGCAAACGCACGCGGGTCCGTGTATCTCCGCACGTGCACCAGAGTCCGGGGTGCTCACCACGTACCTAGGGGCACAGCCGCTACGTCTGAAAATACGTCACAGTATAATCTTAACTTAATACACACACAGAAATCACATCACTACAGTTGGTGGTTCGTAAACTATGCAACGCTTGTGCGATTCTGGATCCAACAATTGGTGTACACTTGATGAGAATGACGCCATCCGTGACGTTACATATCGAGGAATGACGTGAATGACTGTTCGTGTGACGTCACTCAAGACGTTACCATATATCAAGACGTCAACATATATCGGAATATTATATATGTCATTCATGACGTTACCGCAGCTAGAACTTATGTGCACGTGACTTACGCTTGTGTGATTTCACCCATGACGTTACCATGTGGATCCTGCACGATGATGGACATCGCGGGGCAGCAACCAACGCAGCAGAAACATGGGGAAGCGCAGCATTTAAACTCACGCACCAACCTCAGTACCTCCTAGCAATTACAAAAAATATAACTTCAGTACCTCGTAGCTATAAACAAACTTGAAAAACGTCAGTACCTCCTGGAAATATATTATTAAACAAAATAACAATAACTAACAGTTCAATCACAGTATACCTTCAGCAGTGATTTAAAAATAAAAATAACAATATTCAACAGCGGTGTGAATATTAGTGCTTTGCTATAAAACCGCAGAAATAGGTGGGTTTTTTTAAACACAGAACCCTAGTCTCGCCCTCTTTGGTACATAGTGAAAGGACAGAGCTGGACAGGGAGAGCACCTGTTGCCATGACACTCTTACACCGAATGTCGATACCGAGCAGAATTATCACATGGGCATCATGGGATCAATTATTTCAATTAGATTTCTAAGATTATGATAACCAATATTACTTGATTTTTGAGATCTGTGATGTGCATGGTGAACCCTCGCATTTCCCCGCACCATGTACGGGCACAGCAACCCGATTCTGATAAATAAAATACAATGCAAAAATAATAAATTTACTTAGACTACATAAAATAAATGATTAGTTTCTCAAGCTTCTCTGTACCAAAAAAGGGGTTGCGGCAGTTGAGAAGGAGGGTGCGGCAGGTTCAGGTACATGACGGGCCTGAGAAACTCTTTCACAATACTATGCAGCCTTAACTTGAAATCTTGAAACCAACATATCGGGCTACATGTATTTGACCTTACAGCAAATAGTAACGATTAATCTTGTTATTCTATTTGATAAACTAAACGCTAGTTCACAGTTGAAGTGGGTGCTCACCTTCTATCGCGTAGTAAATTTGCTGGCCCTGTTTGTTGGAAATGATGTATCTATTACGTGTATCGTGGCCGGTGAAGACTGAAAGAAATAGAATATTGCTTATTTTAAAAACTGATTCCCTGATAATTGGATATCAGTGTAACTACCGGATTAGGAAGGCACTATTGAAATTAATATTATATTATAGCAGGTTTGCTTAATAGAGGCGTTAACTATACAAACACTTGACATATAAGGAATAAATTTTTGATAATTATGTCAATCACACGACGTTTAGATATTACTTGGACACTTGTTATCTATAATTTATATAATAATGCTCACCCTCCACCACGTCTAGTTGCTGTTCCACGACCACCTGGTCCAGAGACGCCAAGTATTCCAGCCCAGGCGGACAATTCATTCCAACCGGTCTCTCCATCCAATTCACACCTTTTAAAACGAAAGTTCGGATATTAATGGGAAATCTGTTAGTCATTACATCAGATAAATTCTGGAACGCTTCCTGAAATGTGGAGCCAAATATCCGCGATTTCAGCAGGGCTTTAAGTCTTATTTTCCAATGCTCCTTTTGAATATTCTAGGACATTATACTCTTTCATATTAGTATTGAAATCCATGACAAGGTTTGGCATAATTTCTAATGTACAGTAGATGGTCAATATAACACAGTTCGATATGATGAGGGTATATCGATACCGTGTCCCCGATTCAGTCATATATAACGCGAGTCTAATATTGCCCATTCGTATACATGAATATGGTAACTCGATATATTAAAGCTGTTTAAGGGTTCTCCCCGCTATCCGCGTTATTTCAAACACCTGCACCTGACACAAGCAGTATTTATCGTTTAATTTAGATACAGATATTCTGATATCTACGCGTACATGTAGATGATCGGAATTAACCTTAACAACATTACCTGTGGTGGGTTGTGCGACCACTCCCATCGGCTGCATGTTTAAAACTGGGGGCGCCGCATTCTGTCCCGGCTGGTGGCTCACAATTCCTGCAGAGAATTATATATACATGTCCCAAACCCGGTTATGACCTGGATTTCCTTTTCGATCATTTTTTTTAATCAATTTAAGATCTGATTTTTTTCTGATTTAAAAATAAAATCGTCATTGAATTCAGGATCTGCAAGTATGCATCATTCTACTTAAACATTGAGGTGAATGAACGCAATTTTGACTAATCATTTTTCTTAAAGCGGAACATATTCATAACTTCTTACCTGCCATCGCAAAATAGTTATAAGAATTCGATACAGGCACGGAAATCCAGATCCACGATGAACCGTGATGTTTACGATCTGAGATGTTTAAATTCTATGGTTTCAACTGATCTTGCTGTGCACGTGGACAATTTGTCCTTCCCCGTTCATTCTAATTATGACGTAAACGACAATATCATATCGTCATCACAACACCAGTCGAGCATCAAACCCGCAATATAAAAAAAGTTATCATAACATGTTCAGTGTCAATTATATATTCTGCTGGTAATCAAAAATTTTGCAGGTGTAACTTTGATGATATGAGCGATTTTTTTCTCAAAATGTGATTAAAATGAAATTTTTAGCTTCAGAGAGATCAACAGTTTCTTTGCTCTTCATGAGGACTAAAAAAACACATTGGCAAGCTGGAAATCGAGCGCTTCAAGTAGTTATCCCAACAATTATCAACCATTGGATTAATGGTTAAACTTTATAAGTAAGATTATTCTTGAACCTAATCAGCTTAGAAGCTTTACACTTACGTATTAAAATTGTTCCCATTTGTATGCTCCCATGCAGCCATTTTTCTCCCTAGAGAGTTACTCCCTTCTAAAATGTGTTCAATTAAAGTCCTTAGCAGATTTTTGCGCTGGTTTGCGCAAATTCGTCGTCTGCTATGGTTTTGACAGAGGGGAATCCCCCATGCGGGAACCCTCTATAATGACGTCATTTTCGCGGGAAACATGGCGACTACCACAGAGCAAGAAGCCACGTTAGGTAAGTAAATCGCTCTGCCCACCACCGATCCTTCATGACAAGCCGCTAATATCAAAGATCGATGTACATGAATAACTTTAGATATCATATTTCACAGATGGCGTCCCATTGCAAGGGTTCCTGGCGTGTTACAAGAAACTTCCTGACGTTAGTGCTCGCTTTCGATTTGTTTTAAAGGGTGGTATGCATACAGGTGGCAGTATATGCTCGATATAACGCGGGTAGCGGCGTACAACCCTTTAAAATCGCGTTATATCGAGTCACAAAAGTATAAATATCTTTAGAAAACACATATTGGGATGTGCCATAGACCCACGTTTATTCCGCGTTATATATAGATTAGCCGGCATACTGTCCTTAGAAATACATTTACATGTTCTCATTTTTAATTTGTCGATGTATACATTTCCAATGGTGATTATGTAGTTTTATATAAAACAATGGTTTTAGCCCCGCATGATAGTCTACTCTCATTCGAAATTTCGTAACTGTCGCTTGATGCCAGCCTGCGTGTGTTTTTTTCAGCTCGACTGAATTATAATTATTTTTATTATACATTTTCAGAAACCCAACACGACAGTCAGATTCTTCGATCGAACCGTAAGTACTGGACAGTGGACAAACTATTTCGGAACATGTATTCTCTTTAAGACATCTAAAACAACTATTTCAACTCATTTTCCTATTGAAAACATTGTGTATCATATCTCAAGCTACTACTCACGCAATGACGTGATGTTAAAAAACATGTATTCACACACAGGATTACTATACCGTCCATGGCGATGACGCTCTGTTGGCAGCGAAAGATATACTTAAGAGCATGGCCGGGGTTAGATACTACGGGACTGGTGAGTTGTAATTCGTTTAGGTCTCTGTGCAGCCAAGGCATTCAATATCCTCGCCTGCAAGTCCTTGTTTATACCATACCTATACTTACAATATATACTAACGGTACGGAAGGTTGAGTAGTCAAGCATTGAGCACAAAAGCAGCAGTTGAATAGTAAAGACCAGATACTGAACGCTATAAAAGCAAAATCCCAAGTGAGAAGGCAACACATGCATGTACATTGTACATCACAAGGGCATGAGTTTATTTAAATGAATCCAGGGATGTTGATGAGTTTGAATATATGTTTATTTTCTACCTGTGACAGGTGAGAATAAAGTGGCCTCGGCGATTGTCAACAAGCTGAAGTTTGAGGTGTTTGTCAGACATTTGTTACTCGTCAAACAATACAGAGTCGAGGTTTACAAGAACAAGGGCGGGAAACAAAACAACGACTGGTCCCTAGCTTACAAGGTAATACTCATGCTCTTACATTGCTGTCCTCTGCTAGTTTGGCGAATTTGATGTTTTTCAAATCCTGTACCATTTTTATTTACAAGGGATCGCCTGGAAATTTGATCCAGTTTGAAGATTTGCTCTTCTCGAACAACGACATGTCGAATCACGTCGCGGTCTTTGCCGTCAAACTGCAAATTGTGGATGGACAAAAGGTGAGGAGCGATTGATCAAACCTCTATATTTAGTTTGTGACAGTAGGGTTTAAGATGCCTACTAGCGAGCTAGCCATGGCTAGTGCTTTTTGACTGAGCCTTTTTTAATGAACAGATCATTTGACACTGTCATTTGAGTGTCATATGATTGTTGACAATAAGTATGCATTAAGTAAGTGGTATCATATCTAACAGAACATGATGTCTGTGGACTTCGTCGTCAGTAGTAGGATGTAGCGTGGACGTTTACGCGCGTTTAACACAAATCACAACACTTGCGTACTCAAACATTGATATTTATTCGGCAAGCAGGAATTATGTGTATGAGGCGATAAAACATCGTGGCTTCTCCTAGGATTATAAGTATTGGTAAATCATATTTGTCCAAAATCACAGAAGAACACAGAAGTGCGTGTTAACGTGTAGAAGTTCTGGAAGTTTATGCTAGTCGTTCCCTCTCCTGCAAGAGAGGCGATCCTAGCTTTCACACCTGAGTAATATTGTTAACTCGACATGTCAGAATGTCACGGAAAACTGAGAAAGTGTTAATTAGACCGTGGTTCAACAATGATACCATACTACTAGCGATCAGCTGATCGAAACACGGGGAAAGCGGAAACACACTCCCGAAAAGCGGGAAAAATATAATTTAGCAAGATACAACTTTACGTGGGCTTCATTGTCCTTAAATTGGTCCATGAATGTGACTAAAATTCATAATGATTAATATGTTGCTTTTGATAAAGTTTACGCTTATTCAGTTAAAACTTGAGTCATTTCCTGTTTAAAACTTTGGGAAATTTGGCTAGTGCTTTTCAAAATCTACTAGCCAAATTGGCTAGTACTTTTTTAAACGAGCCTTAAACCCTGTGACAGTCCAGCATATATGGCAGCCTCCCCACCTAGCAGGCTGCCCGCTCCCGCTCATCTAGAACACAATGTCAATGGCTGATAAATAAATAAGTTTCCTCTCTTTCCAGCAACTCGGAGTGGGATACGTCGACACGACGCAGCGAAAGTTCGGCGTGGCGGAATTCCCCGACAACGACCAATTCTCCAACTTTGAGGTCGGTACAAAATGCTACAGTGCACCTTCGATATAACGTAGGTCATGACGCACAACCATAAACTGCGTTCTAACGCGATACTACCTATGTATTCTTCTAAATGACCTTCGACCCTAGCTGCCATCAGTATTTTTTTGGCATTACAGAGCCTCGTTATAGTAGTAAAAAATACTTTATAGCGAAAGTCGCCTGTAACAAACTTGCTAGTAACAGATTTTTGACGCTTAGAAGTTGATTGTATATTGATGAACATTCTGGTGGTTCAGTTGGGACCTAAAAATGATTTTACATTGATGAATATTCCAGTCTCTGGCGGTGCAGTTGGGACCTAAAGAATGTTTGCTGGCATCCGGAGATAACAGTCCCGAGGTGACCAAGCTACGTGAGGTGATCGAGCGTAGTGGAATTCTCGTCACTGACAGAAAGAAAGGTGAATATGCTATAACACACGCGCCCATCGCAGATTTGATCATCCGAAACAAGTAGCATTAAGCGATTACGTTTTTGGTATCCAAATCAAGTGACCGTTTTATATTTTTTATAAAACTGAAGTCATCTACATAAAGTCTTGAAGATTTGATTTATTATTTAAAAAAATTATATTCTTTTTTATTCGTTTCTATTTCATAATAAAGTTGAGGTAAATATCCAAGATATGACCATTTTTTTTTTTTTTTCATAACTTAGGGGAGTTCACCAACAAGGACAGCGCGCAGGATTTTGAGCGACTGCTCCGACCGAAGACTAAGAACGAGCCTGTGAACGCTGCCAATCTGCGTAAGATTATCCCCCATTATTATATAATCACTTATAGTGTGTGTATATTTGTGTGTTTATTAGCATCATCTGTTATCTGTTTTACAGCTGAGATGGAGAAAGAATTGGGCGTCTCCGCACTCGCAGCTGTCATAAAATACCTCGAGGTAAATAAGTTATTCTTTATTTGTAACTCAGAATCGGTAGATGTTCGATATAACGCGGGTAGCGGGGGGCAAACCTTGATAAAAGAGATTTCAACGAGTTACCATGGGCGACCTTTGACCCGCGTTATAGAAACCAGTTGGATAAAAAAGTCTGGGACACAGAAAGCCGCGTTATATCGATATCTAGTGTGTCTAGTTGTTGTGGGCGCTACCATAGTAACCAGGATACTTTTTTGTTACAGTTGCTGACAGACGACACAAATTTTAACCAGTTTTCCCTCAGCACGCTGGACCTGAAGAATTACATGCGACTCGACGCCGCTGCCGTCCGATCTCTCAACCTCGTACACAATCCTAACGAAGGTATTTCCACTAATCTGTCACCCAATTAACCTCGTGCACAATCCTAACGAAGGTATTTCCACTAAACTGTCACCCGATTAACCTCGTACACAATCCTAACGAAGGTATTTCCACTAATCTGTCACCCGATCAACCTCGTGCACAATCCTAACGAAGGTATTTCCACTAATCTGTCACCCGATCAACCTCGTACACAATCCTAACGAAGGTATTTCCACTAAACTGTCACCCGATTAACCTCGTACACAATCCTAACGAAGGTATTTCTCACTAATCTGTCACCCGATTAATCTCGTGCACAATCCTAACGAAGGTATTTCCACTAATCTGTCACCCGATCAACCTCGTACACAATCCTAACGAAGGTA